>PVKV010014689.1:0-56500 GCA_004027835.1 Alouatta palliata | reverse complement strand
AAAAAAAAAAAAAAAAAAAAATTAATTATAAAAAAAAAAAGAAAATGTGAAAAGTAAGAAAAGTGTAAAAAGGCAGAAAAAAAAAATATTGGCACGATTCCTTTCAGTATTTTTCCTACATGTTTCCCAAGTTACTTCCTATCAGTGTCCTAAAAATTGCAAGTTAATTTTAACTTTGGCCGCAAACCAAGAACAAAAAGGTTAAGCGTACTGAATTAATTTTTCAAGCCAAAGTGAAAGGATCTCAGGATGATCTGCCTCCAAAGGTTCGATCCCTGTTTTTTTCCACTAGCAGGTGTGATCACAGGCTGGCCGAGGTGGGTAATGAGTTTCCCTCTCCTCAGCAGGCTTCCGGCTGTACAATTTTTTTTCTTTTTACAAATGCTGCATTCACCTGATAATAAAAATCAAGCAGAGGCCGGGCACGGTGGCTCACGCCTGTAATCCCAGCACTTTGGCAGTCTGAGGCGGGCAGATCACCTGAGGTCAGGCGTTCGAGACCAGCCCGACCAACATGGTGAAACCCCGTTTCTTCTAAAAACACAAACATTAGCCTGGCACGATAGCAAGTGCCTGTAATCCCAGCTACTTGGGAGGCTGAGACAGGAGAATTGCTTGAACCTGGGCAGCGGAGATTGCAGTGAGCTGAGGTCGAGCCATTACACTCCAGCCTGGGCAACACCAGTGAAATTCGTCTCAAAAAAAAAAAAAAAAAGTAGGACAGAGAAGATCACTATGAAAAACAACAGGGCTTCACCCCTTGCCCTCCTATTCCACGCCACCCCACTCCACTCTCACAACCTAGAGGCAACTCCTTTAATGGTTTCTGTTTTGAATTCTGGAAGTTATTTCCAAAATCCTAGCTAAAATGCTCATATTTCTTGCTTTTTTTTTTTTTCTGAGACGAAGTCACTCTGTTGCCCAGGCTGGAGTGCAGTGGTGTGATCTCGGCTCACTGCAACCTCAGCCTCCTGGGTTCAAGCAATTCTCCTGCCTCAGCCTTCCGATAAGCTGGGACTACAGGTGCTCACCACCATGCCCAGCTAATGTTTTGTATTTTTAGTACAGACGGGGTTTCACTGTGTTAGCCAGGATGGTCTCGATCTCCTGACCTCGCAATCCACCCACCTCGGCCTCCCAAAGTGCTGGGATTACAGGCGTGAGCCACCAAACCTGGCCTGAAAATGCTCATATTTTTATTTCTTTTCTTTTTTGAGACGAGGTCTCACTGTGTCACTTGGGCTGGAGTGCAGTGACCTGATCTTGGCTCACTGCAATCTCTGCTTCCCAAGCTTAAGCAATCCTCCTACCTCAACCTCCTGAGTAGCTGGGACTATAGGTGCACCCCACCACATCCAGCTCATTTTTTTTCTGTATTTTTGGTAGAGATGGTGTTTCACCATGGTGCTGATCTCTAACTCCTGAACTCAAGCCATTTGCCTGCCTCGGCCTCCAAAAGTGCTGGGATCTGAGCCACTGTGCCTGGCTTCTATTTCTTTATATATGAAATTTAGTTGACAATGACTTTCTAATATAAAACATGAACTGTTACATAAGCAGAATATGTATAAAAAACATGAATTTTTTTTTTTTCTGGGATGAAGTCTCACTCTTGTACCTCAGGCTGGAGTGTGGTGGCACGATCTTGGCTCACTGCAACCTCCACCTCCCAGGTTCAATTGATTCTCCTGCCTCAGCCTCCCAAGTAGCTGGGATTACAGGTACCCACCACCATGCCCGGCTGATTTTTTGTATCTTTAGTAGAGATGGCGTTTCATCATGTTGGCCAGGCTGGGCTCACACTCCTGACCTCGTGATTTGCCCGCCTTGGCCTCCCAAAGTGCTGGGATTACAGGCAGGAGCCACCACATCTGGCTCTATTTATTTTTTGGTTTTTTTTTTGAGACAGAGTCTCACTCTGTCACCCAGGCTGGAGTGCAATGGCGTGATGTCGGCTCATTGCAACCTCCACCTCCCGAGTTCAAGTGATTCTCATGCCTCAGCCTCCTGAGTAGCTGGGATTACAGGTGTATGCCACCACACCTGGCTAATATTTTATTTTTAGTAGAGATGGAGTTTTACCATGTTGGCCAGGCTGGTCTTCAGCTACTGACCTCATGATCCGCCAACCTCAGCCTCCAAAAGTGCTGGGATTACAGGCGTGAGCCGCCGCACCCGGCCTATTCCATCTATTTTTGTCAGTGTTTCTGGTGAGAGAAGCAGCTTGTAATTCCTCTTTCTCTCCTTACTTCTACATGTGACCTTTTCTCAGCTTCACATTAACAAAAGGCAAAATTGTGGGCATTTGCAGTCTTTGCTGCCATTAAGTCTTCTGGATTTTTCTACAGGTTGACCCTAACAGTTAAAATCCAGTCACGGATATCTACATTATTATGGCCACATAAACATTGGTTAAGCTCAGCCCAAACAATGGGCTGGAATTACACTTGCTTCTCCATGTAGTCAATCACACAATCCATGTGTCACTCAAAGAACAATGTGGCGAGCAAGCACTGAGGTCCTAAACTGATACTGTATCAATTGAATACAATTATGTCATGTTATAGCTTGTTTTTCATTTATTTTATTTTATTTTTTTGAGAGACGAAGTCTTCCTCTGTTGCCCAGGCTGGAATGCAATGGCACAATCTCTCCTCACTGCAGTCTCTGCCTCCCAGGTTCTCCTGCCTTAGCTTCCCAAGTAGCTGGGACTACCGGCATGCACCACCATGCCCAGCTAATTTTTGTTTTTGTTTTTGTTTTAGATGGAGTTTTGCTTTTGTTACAAACCCCTGGGCTCAAACAATCCTCCTACCTCGGCCTCCTGAGTAGCTGAGACTACAGGCGTGGGCTATTTATTTTTTAAACTTTTCTGTAGAGACGGGGTCTTGCTATGCCGCCCAGGCCCATCTTGAACTCCTAGCCCTCAGCCTTGGCCTCCTGAGATTGCAGGTGTGAGCCACCGTGCAGGACCAGTTTTGGTCTTTTGTTCGCTGCTGGTCCTCCTCAGATGCATGGCAATCATCGGCAATGACAGGCTTCAGAACACGCTACCCCAGAGAAGGCACCTCGGCATGGTGAGTGTTTTAAGCTGAAGGAATTTAAGAAAACCGCAGAGGCCGAAGGATCTTTCTTACCTTCTCCTGCCCTTTTCCCTAAACCAGGTCACACAACCTGGAACTCCCTGCCCTTCTCCTGAAGAAGCTAATAGTACCCTCATGTGAGAGGTGCCCTCCCTGCACCTGGAGGAAAGGAGCGTCCTTATCTCTGAAGACACAGGGACACAGAAAAGAATCTGAACCAACAGGCCTTCCTGAGTTCCCCACCTCCCCGGTGATCCACAGGAGGTGCCCGCACAGGCACAGCCCCGTCGCTGCCGTGGCCGCACACAACGGGCCTCGCCCTGCTGGTGCAAGCCTGGGCTAGGCGCTCCGCGCTCCGAGGTCGGGTGGGCGCCCACTCAGTCCGCTGCACGCACAGCGCCCCGGCAAGAGGCTCGGGGTTTAATCACACACTGCGTCCGGCTTCCTGTCCCCAGCGCCCCCTCCCGCCCCGTTTCCCTTGCCCCTCCCTCTCCGCAGCCTGATCCGCCCCGCCGGCTCCCCCTCTCCCGATCCCTCGGGTCCCGGGATGGGGGGGGCGGTGAGGCAGGCACAGCCCCCCGCCCCCATGGCCGTCCGTCGGAGCCAGAGGCTGAGGGGGCGCCGGGGGGAGCCGGGCACCGCCCTGCTGGCCCCACTCGCGCTGGGCCTGGGCCTGGCGCTGGCCTGCCTCGGCCTCCTGCTGGCCGTGGTCAGCCTGGGGAGCCGGGCATCGCTGTCCACCCAGGTGAGGCCCCGCTGCGCACCCCTTCCTGGACACATCAGGAGCAGCGACTGCAGAGGGACCGCTGGGGGCCGAGTGGGATGAGGGCAAGGGGGAGGGAGGGGGGGTGGAGGGCCAGATGTCAGGTGGACCAGCACAGGGTGACGCTGCCTCCTTCCCAGCAGGAGCCTGCCCAGGGGGAGCTGGTGGCAGAGGAGGACCAGGACCCGCCGGTGAGTGGGCGTGGGCGCGGTCTGCAGGCCGCTGGGGCATGGGAAGAGTGCACAGCTGAAGGGCAGGGTGTGTGCCGCTGTGCCAGCAGTACTCGAGGTGTGTGCAGGGTGTGTGTGAACCCAGTGCGTGCATGGGCGTGTGTCTGCAGGGATGTGTGTGCGTGGTGACAACTGTGGGTTTGTGCCACTTGAGTCTGAGGTGCTTATTGGCTGGGGGTGGCGTGGGTGAATGAGAAAGGTGAGGCTGTGTCGAAGAGGGGTGCGGTTGTGTACAGGGTTCGTGTCCTCTGTGCCTGGTGACTGGGTGTGGGCGTATGTGCAATGCGCCAGTTGAGTGCAGGGTCTGCATCAGTTGTGGGTGGCGGAGGGGAAGAGTTGCTGGTCTAGAGGAAAGGGTGAGGACTGGGGCCTGACTCCCAGCCTCACTTTTGCCTGGGGCCCCACCTGTCGTTGGCTGAGGGGCTTGATATGTCTGTACCTATTGCTGGCTGGTGGCTCTCCTGACAGGCCCCGTCTGTGTCACTGTATATCTCTGGGAGCCCCTGGTTGAACCCTGCCCTAATTCTCCTAGGAACTGAATCCTCAGACAGAGGAAAGCCAGGATCCTGTGCCTTTCCTGAAACAACTAGTTCGGCCTCGAAGAAGTGGTGAGCATCCCTCTATCCTGACCTCAGGAAGCAGGCAGAGCAAAAACCATTATCCACATGGAGAAACTAAGGCACAGAGGGTGAAAGGAGACTCAGAGTCACACAGCCAACCAGCCAAGGCTCAAACCTAGGGATTCTGGCCCTCCTCTGAAACTCCGTCTGTCACACCTTACCCAAACATGGAGGCGGGGTGGCCGTGAGTTAGAAGAACTCCGGGGGTCCTGATGGAGACTAGGCTGGGGAGTCAGAGGCCTGGGCCCCAACAGGCAGAGAGACTTAGGAATGGGATGAGGGGATGACCAGACAACCACGTAGCCAAGTCAGCGGGCAACTGTCCTGGTTCCCACCTGTTATCTCGGTGTGCTTAGCAGCAGCTTCCTGTTTTGCTCTCAGAAGTATCCCAGTGTGGATGACAAATTTGTGTGTGTGTGTGTGAGACGGAGTCTCGCTCTGTCATCAGGCTGGAGGGCAATGGCGTGATCTTGGCTCATGGCAACCTCCGCCTCCTGGGTTCAAGCGATTCTCCTGCCTCAGCCTCCCGAGTAGCTGGGACTACAGGTGCCCACCACCATGCCCGGCTCATTTTTTGTATCTTTAGTAGACACAGCATTTCACAAGTTGGCCAGGCTGGTCTTGAACTCCTGACCTTGTGATCCGCCCTCCTCAGCCTCCCAAAGTGCTGGGATTACAGGCACGAGCCGCCCTGCCCGGCCTGGATGACAAATTATAGTCATTCTACTTACAGAGGAAGATGAGGCCTGAGCTTCTAAGGCCAGGAATTTGGACAAGAGTAAAGATGCCAGGGTCCCTAAGAGTGGAATGGGGCCGGGAGAGTGGCTCTGGGACCCCCAGGGGGGCCCGCTTTGCTCATCTGTCTTTTCCTTGATTCTCAGCACCTAAAGGCCGGAAACCACGGGCTCGCAGAGCGATTGCAGCCCACTATGAAGGTGGGTGATGGGTGAGCCATGCCCAGGGGGAGGGGGCAGGTGGCACAGGGGCAGGGCAGGTCTCATCAGCCCTTTCCTATGCTTTACAGTTCACCCACGACCTGGACAGGACGGAGCGCAGGCAGGTGAGACCCCATCCCCCCACAGCACTGGCCTCCTGGGAAAAGGGCCCCTCCAAACCTTTGACTTCCCACGCCCTTCCCTGCCACCAGCATCAGAACCACAGAAGTCAGTTCATGAAGGTCTTGGTTCTCTCTGTAACCCAGGCGTGGGACCCCATGAAAGCCCTCCGAACTCTGCCCAGCTCCCCAGCCAATCACTGGCCCAGTTCTCTCCTTCAGCTCACTCTTCTCCAAGATGCACTTTTCATTCTTTTTCCCTTCTGTCTCCTCCATATTCCATGCCCTGATGATTCTTTCTCTCAAAATGCTGCTGTATCTGCTCATCTTTTCCATTCTACCCTACCCGCTACCTCAGCACCTGACTTGAGAACCTCAAACCCAGCCTCTGGCTCCTTCCCCACTCCACGTCCTCCCCACCCCGCACCCTGCCCACGCCTCCACTCCATCCCACCTGTGCTGCTGCGCTGAGCCCCTAAACCTCACTTTTGTTATGGTGTTGGCTCTCTGCTTGGCTTCCGGTCTCTTCGAGGTCTGGTCTCAACCTAATTTCCCTGCACTTTTATGCTGTCTCCATGCTCTCGGGCTGACACCTCTGCCCCCGGTATGCCTCTTCTGGACTTTGCACATACCATATGTCACAGATGTCCTTCCACTGTGAGAGGCAGGGAGGCATGAGGGGTGCTCAGTCGAGGGATTCACAGCAGAGATGGAGAGAGGTGGATGGGTTCGGCATGCATCCTGAAGACATTACTGACTTACAGATTGGAGGTAAAGAATAAAAGAAAGGGAGGAATCACAGATGACTTCTAGATTTTTTTTTTTTAAGACAGTCTCACTCTGTCGCCCAGGCTGGAGTGCAGTGGCATGATCTTGGCTTACTGCAACCTCTGCCTCCCAGGTTCAAGTGATTCTCCTGCCTCAACCTCCCGAGTCACTGGGACTACATGTGTGCACCAGCTAATTTTTGCATTTTTAGTAGAGACAAGGTTTCACCATGTTTGCTAGGCTGGTCTTGAACACTTGACCTCCCGTGATCTGCCCGCCTCGGCCTCCCAAAGTGCTGGGATTACAGGGCGGAGCCACCTTGCCCAGTGGACTTCTAGATTTTTAACTTGGGTATCTCTGGGAAGAATGATGCCATTTCCTAAGAAGGGGTTGACCAAGAAAGAAATAGGTTGGGAAGTATGTAAGATAATTATTAATTTTGAGTTGTCTAAAATAAACAAGTGGATACATGATGATAAAGTGAATTCCACAAATAAATGGCTGGACATTGTTGACTAGCTCAGGCTAGACCAGGATGAATAAAGACAGGAGTCACGGCCATATGGTTGTCCTTTTTTTTTCTTTTTGAGACAGTTTTGCTCTTGTTGCCCAGGATGGAATGCAATAGTGAGATCTCACCTCACTGCAACCTCCACCTCCCAGGTTCAAGCGATTCTCCTGCGTCAGCCTCCCGAGTAGCTGGGATTACAGGCATGCACCACCACCCCCAGCTAATTTTTTGTATTTTTAGTAGAGATGGGGTTTCTCCGTGTTGGTCAGGCTGGTCTTGAACTCCTGACCTCAGGTGATCCACCTGCCTCTGCCTCCCAAAGTGCTGGGATTACAGGCATGAGCCACTGTGCCTGGCCTTTTTTTTTTTTTTTTTTTAAAGACAGAGTCTTGCTCTGTTGCCCAGGCTGGAGTGCAGTGGCGGGATCTCAGCCTGCTGCAATCTCCGCCTCCTGAGTCCAAGAGATTCTCCTGTGTCAGCCTCCCAAATAGCTGAGATTATAGGTGGGCACTAATTTTTGATTATAGGCTAATTTTTGTATTATTAGTAGAGACGGGTTTTGCCATGTTGGCCAGGCTGGCCTTGAACTCCTAACCTCAGGTGATCTGCATGCCTCGGCCTCCCAAAGTGCTGGGATTACAGGCGTGAGCCGCTGTGCCTGGCCTACGGATGGCATTTAAAGCCACAGGATTGGACGAGACACTAGGTGAAAGAACGGCCCCACGAATGAAGCCGTGAGGCTCTTGGACATCTCAAAGCGGAGCTGAAGGGGAAACCAGCAGAGCCTGAGAAGCAGCCAGAGAGAGAGGAGGAAACCCAGGGAGGGTGGCATCCAGGATGCAGAGAAACCACCGTTTCAAGGAGGATGTGGCTGTCTGTGTTCAGTGCAGCTGAGAGATCACATGAGATGAGAACAGAGAAATGCTGGCTGGGTTTGGTAACATGCAAGTCAACTGCTGACCTTCAAGAGGGGGGTTTCAGTGGCATGGCGAGAACAGGAAGGCAGTGTGCATTAGGTTGAGAAGAAAATGGGAAATAAGGAACTAGAGGCAGTGACAACTCTTTTTAGAAGTTTCTCTGTAACAAGGAGCAGAGAAATAAGCCAGTAGGTGGAGAGGGGTGTGGACCGAGGAAAACTTTAGTTCTGTGAACAGTACTATTTTCATCTGAACATGTACAGAGGGCTTTCTTGAGATAGGCACTGTGTCTAGCACTTGCGTTTGGTCTTACCTAACCCTCACAACAGCCTTAAAAAGAAGATACTCTAATTACCTCCATTTTACAGATGGAGGTTACACAACTTGTCTGAGGTCATGAGATACTAAGCGGTAGAGCCAAGATTTGAACCCAGCTAGAATGTGCCTGTGTACTGCACATGGTCTGCATGAGAGGCAAGGTGGCTGGTGCAGGGGTGAGGGGTCCATGCAGGGGCCACATCCGAAAAGGGGACAGGGAAGTTTCTAGAGAGAAGACAGGACACATCTCCCACCCTTACCAGAGGATCAAAGCGGAACAAGAGAACAGGTGGGTTTGTAGATTAGCTGGGGGGAGATGAGGGAGCCTTGTCTCGATGACTTCTAGGTCCTTTGTACAACTAGGGAGATGGAGACAGGGGATTTGAGGAGAGATGGCACAAAATCTCATCTTGCTCAGCACGCAAGCAAGCTTCGTGGGGGAATGTAAGATTGCCAGGCAGTACAGAATGTCCAGGTGAGTTTTGTGGCTGGAGACCAATGACACCAGGCAGGCCCTCCGTAGTCCTGGGCACACCATGCCCTTTGGCTACAAGCAGCCTTTGCTCAGGCCGGCTCCATAGCTAGGAATGCCCTCTCTTCTCTGCCCTCCCTACTCTCCATGCCAGGTCAACCTTCCTCCCCTCTGTGTAGACCACTTATTTTGGAATGTCTGGAATGAATACAGACATTCATTCATTCATTGATACAACAAGCACTGAGGACCTTCTGTTTGCTGGGGCCAGGCGAGGTGCCCAGAGTGACTAATATCCAGACCCATTTTTTTTTTTTGAGGTGGAGTTTTGCTCTTGTTGCCCAGGCTGGAGTACCATGGTGTGGATCTCAGCTCACTGCCCCCTTCCCAGGTTCAAGTGATTCTCCTATCTCAGTCTCCCGAGTAGCTGGAATTACAGGCACCTGCCACCATGCCTGGCTAATTTTTTGTATTTTTAGTAGAGACGAGGGTTCACCATGTTGGCCAGGCTGGTCTCGAACTCCTGACCTCAGGTGATCCATTCACCTTGGCCTCCCAAAGTGCTGGGAATCCAGGTGTGAGCTACTGTGCCCAGTCTCAGACTGATTCTTAAGGAGTCACTGTCTAGGAGAGAAGACAAGCATATAAATTTGTAATTACATGCTGGGTGAGGTGGTTCATGCCTATAATCCCAGCACTTTGGGAGGTCAAGGTGAGTGGATCACTCGAGGTCAGGAGTTCGAGATCATTCTGGCCAACATGTGAAACCCCACCTCTACTAAACATACCAAAAAAAAAAAAAAAAAAAAAAAAAAAAAAAAGCCTAGTGTGGTGGCACACACCTGTGATCCCAGCTACTCAGGAGGCTGAGGCACGAGAGTTGCTTGAACCCAGGAAGCAGAGGCTGCAGTGAGCCGAGATCATGCCACTGCACTCCAGCCTGGGTGACAAAGTAAGACTCCACCTCAAAATAAATAAATAAATGTAATTACAGTACAATATGACAAAAATAATAAGGAAAGTGGCCAAAGATACCTGGCAGCCCAGGGGCAGACAGGCATGGCTGTGGAGTCAGGGATTCCCTCCCTATATTGCAGGATGCCACTGGGCCTTGAAGCAGGAGCGTAAGACAGGCAAGGGGTCAAGGCTGGGGGACTGTAAGTTCAGTGTGGCAGAAACAGAAAGTGCTAGAGGAGTGAGATGAGGACGAGGCTGGAGTCAGAAGCCTGCAGGTGGGGACTATTCTGAGGTGAGCCATCGGAAGGAGTAAGGCAAGGCGAGGTGGGCTCACATCTGCATCTTAGAGACTAATTCTGTGGCTTCGTTTAGGGAATAAACTGGAGGAAGCAAGAATGGAAACAGGGAATACTGTGAGAAACCAGACGGAGGTACCAGATGGGGGGAGAGGTGAGAGATCTATTTAGGGGGCAGAACTGATAGCAACTGGTGATGGATGAATGACATGGTAAAGGAGAGGCAGGCTTGAGTATCCTACTGGTGGCAGAACCAGAAGCCAAATGCAGGAGACAGTAAAGCAAGTGTGGGACGCCGGGAGTCAGCTCGGTGTTGGTCGAGATGAGTTTGAGGGGCCGCTGCTGTTCAGATAGTGCAGTTGGCAGGGTGAGTAAGGGAAGGAAACATCAGTGCTGGAGACTCTGCAGAGCACAGGTTGTGGGAACCCATCAGTGGAAATAAAAATGCCCAGTGAGCGTTACTTTTTTTTTTGAGATGGAGTTTCACTCTTGTTGCCCAGGCTGGAGTGCCGTGGTGCGATCTCAGCTCACTGCCCCCTTCCCGGGTTCAAGTGATTCTCCTGCCTCAGTCTCCTGAGTAGCTGGAATTACAAGCATGCGCCACCATGCCTGGCTTTTTTTTTTTTTTTTTTTTTTTTGTATTTTTAGTAGAGACAGAGTTTCACCATGTTGGCCAGGCTGGTCTCGAACTCCTGATCTCAGGGGATCCACTCACCTCGGCCTCCCAAAGTGCTGGGATTACAGGCATGAGCTACTGCATCTGGCCTTGCTCTGTTGCTCAGGCTGGAGTGCAATGACATGATCTTGGCTTACTGCAACCTCCCCCTCTGTGGTTCAAGAGATTCTCCTGCTTCAGCTTCCAAGTAGCTGGAATTACAGGTGCCCACTTCCATGCCCAGCTAATTTTTGTATTTTTAGTAGAGATGGTGTTTCACCATGCTGGCCAGGCTGGTCTCTAACTCCTGACCTCAAGCAATCCACCCACCTCAGCCTCTCAAAATGCTGGGATTACAGGCACGAGCCACCGCACCTGGCCGAGCATGATGTTTTCAAGGTGCATCTGTGCCACAGCATGTATCAGTACTTCACTCTTTCTGTGGCCACATAATGCCCGTTATATGGATAAGACATTTTGTTTATCCACTCATCAGCTGATGGACATTTGGGTGTCATTTTATTATTTTTAATTGTTTATTTTTTTTAAATATAAAGATGGAGTTTCACCATGATGGCCAGGCTGGTCTTGAACTCCTGACCTCAGGTGATCCACCCACCTCAGCCTCCCAAAATGCTAGGATTACAGGTGTGAGCCACCACGCCCGGCCTATTTTTTGTTGTAATAATTCAAGTAATGCATGTTTACATCCTCAACATAAAAGCAGCAAACAATATAGATATCCATGAAGTAAAACGTTAAAGCCCCCCACACTTCTCCTTCAGTTCTTCTCTCCAAAAGTGACTACAGGGGACAATCTGCTCTGAATGTCTCTGGCAATATATGTTAGATTTTTCATATCCCTTCCTATTCAACTGCGGGCGCCACAGGGCACGGCTCCTCCCTTGGCTGGGGTGATCTATATGTCTTCTGGGTAAAGTGGGCCCTGAGTGTTCATCTGCTCAACGGATCCCTGGGGAGCGTGGGAGAGTCCTGTAGAGGGATGTTTCCTTATTTCTGAGCATCCGTGTTCAGGTGTGGACGGGACAGTGAGTGGCTGGGAGGAAGCCAGAATCAACAGCTCCAGCCCTTTGCGCTACGACCGCCAGATTGGGGAGTTTATAGTCACCCGGGCTGGGCTCTACTACCTGTACTGTCAGGTAAGCCACACCTGGCTGCAGGGGTAACGCAGTAAGGGAGGGGCGAAGGGTTTGCCAGGAGAGTGGGGAACAAGCTTCAAGGCTGGGAGGGTGAGTTGGGGTTTGGGTGGGATGGGATGCCTGAGTCGCTGAGGAAATTGGAAACTGAGGCGAGGGCAGGCAGAGGCCTGGACTCGGCCTGCGGTCCCCACTCAGGTGCACTTTGATGAGGGGAAGGCTGTCTACCTGAAGCTGGACTTGCTGGTGGATGACGTGCTGGCCCTGCGCTGCCTGGAGGAGTTCTCGGCCACGGTGGCGAGTTCCCTCGAGTCCCAGCTCCGCCTCTGCCAGGTGTCTGGGCTGTTGCCCCTGCGGCCAGGGTCCTCCCTGCGCATCCGCACCCTCCCCTGGGCCCATCTCAAGGCCGCCCCCTTCCTCACCTACTTTGGACTCTTCCAGGTTCACTGAGGGGCCCTGGTCTCCCCGCAGTCATCCCAGGCTGCTGACTCCCCTTGGCAGCTCTCTGGACAGCCCAGTCCTGTCCTCCCCACCCTCAGCTGCTCTTTGCTCCAGACCTGCCCCTCCCTCTAGAGGCTGCCAAAGCCTGTTCACTTGTTTTCCATCCCACATAAATACAGTATCCCACTCTTACCTTACAACGCCCCCACCACCCACTCTCCACCTCACTAGCTCCCAAATCCCCGACGCTTTGAGGCCCCCAATGATCTCTTGACTCCCCACTGGCCACAGACCCCCAGGGCGTCGAGTTCACTGTACTGTGTGGGCAAGGACGGGTCCAGAAGACCCCACTTCAGGCACTAAGAGGGGCTGGACCTGGTGGCAGGAAGCCAAAGAGACTGGGCCTCGGCCAGGAGTTCCCAAATGCGAGGGGCGAGAGACAAGTTCCTCCCTTGAGAATTCCCTGTGGATTTTTAAAACAGATATTATTTTTATTATTATTGTGACAAAATGTTGATAAATGGATACTTAAGTAGAATAAGTCATAGTCTCTCTCTTTATTGGGGCTCAGGGGACACTCCCAGGGTAGCTGGGGGCCATGGGAAGGGGGGAATTGGGGAGTGGCACAGCTGGAATTCCAGGGTGATGTTCAGGTTTGGGCACAGGGACCTCCATGCCTCCAACCCCCAGGAGGGAACAGAAGGTAGAAAGGCACACGGCCTAAGAAAAAAATCAATCCCCCGTCCAGGGTTCAGGAGAAGCCGCCTCTTTCCCTGGGAGGCAGACTTCCTCCTTTAGGGGAATCCCTCCCTGACTGGGAGGAGCAGGGGCCCTTCCTCTTGGTGGCTTCGGGACATTCAGCAGGTGCTGGCACAGGCCCTGGCTGGGAGGTGGGGTGGGCAGGAGCCAGCACGGAGGGGGGTTCAGAGTCAGCAGGCACACGGGAAGCCCGGACCCTGTGTGCTGGGGAGAAATCCTGCATCGGCCGGGGTCTTGGGGCTGCTTCTTTGTCTCTTCGTCCAGAGCCTTATGTAAGAGCTTTTCTCGGGAAACAGGAAGTCCTGCTTGCCAAGTTCAGCACAGGGAGTAGTGCAGGCCTTATTCCAACACACCCGGCCCAGCCTTAACCCCAGAACTCAGCCAGTTTCTTGCTTCCGTGCCCCTGGTTCTCCTCCCCACTGAGCTCACCCCTCCTTTCGCGCTTTCAGTCACCCCTAGTAAACTGCCCCAACAATCTCTCCTGTGCCTGAGCCGGAGGGTCTTCCACTCTCACCCCCACCTTGGACACTGCCCAGCTTGGCCCCCCATCCTACTCCTGGCACCATGCCCTCTAGCCAGCCAACCTTCCCTCCCCCAACCCTAGGGCCGCCCCAGGGTTCCTGCGCACTGGCCGCTCCTCCTGGGTGTCACTGGCAGTCCTGTCCTTCCTAGAGGGACTGGAACCTAATTCTCCTGAGGCTGAGGGAGGGTGGAGGGTCCCAAGGCAACACTGGCCCCACAACAGAGTGCCAGGAGCACGGACAGTACCCTTAGCTCGCTTTCCTCCTCCCTCCTTTTTATTCTCAAGTTCCTTTTTATTTCTCCTTGCGTAACAACCTTCTTCCCTTCTGCACCACTGCCCATACCCCTACCCGCCCTGCCACCTCTTTGCTACCCCACTCTTGAAACCACAGCTGTTGGCAGGGTCCCCAGCTCATGCCAGCCTCATCTCCTTTCTTGCTAGCCCCCAAAGGGCCTCCAGGCAACATGGGGGGCCCAGTCAGAGAGCCGGCACTCTCAGTTGCCCTCTGGTTGAGTTGGGGGGCAGCTCTGGGGGCCGTGGCTTGTGCCATGGCTCTGCTGACCCAACAAACAGAGCTGCAAAGCCTAAGGAGAGAGCTGAGCCGGCTGCAGAGGACAGGAGGGCCCTCCCAGAAGGGGGAAGGGTATCCCTGGCAAAGTCTCCCGGAGCAGGTGAGTGAGGGGAGGAGGGTGTCCGGGAGAGACGGATGGTTAGCATGCGGGGTCTCTGGGCCTCCTGGTCTGCAAAGTTTCAAGGGGGTGCAAGAGAGGGTCTCCAGTTTAGAAGTCAGGGGTGCAGCCATTCCAGGAAAGGAAACTGTTAAAGGTTAATGCTTCTCAAACCCAACAAATCCTGGAGGGCAGCCAGCACCAACACTCAGGTTGCTGGGAAAAGGTGCATGAGAGATCTGAGGCATTTCAGGGGCAGGGGAAGGCTGGGAAGGAAGGCTGGCTGGGACCTTTGCATCTTAATCTAACCCTGACCCTCTTTCCATGAGCAGAGCTCCGATGCCCTGGAAGCCTGGGAGAATGGGGAGAGATCCCGGAAAAGGAGAGCAGTGCTCACCCAAAAACAGAAGAGTGAGGCTTCCAGGGTGCAGCAGGGGTGGGAGGTGATCAAGCAGCATGGGGATTGTAAGCCCGAGTCAGGGTGAGGGTGGAGGCGGCCGACAGCACAACCGGGAAGGTGGACGCAGCTGAGACTCCCTCCTTCTGTCCTCAGAGCCTCGCTCCATTCTGCACCTGGTTCCCATTAATGTCACCTCCAAGGGTGAGCACTATTTTAAATAATGGCTTTGGGG
This sequence comes from Alouatta palliata, assembly GCA_004027835.1. NCBI lineage: Eukaryota > Metazoa > Chordata > Mammalia > Primates > Atelidae > Alouatta > Alouatta palliata. Next base: position 41,676 of record PVKV010014689.1, on the reverse strand, counting down.
AGGGGCAATGACCAGGAACTCTGGGGCTGGCACTTGGGCTCAAGGGATTCTTATAGGTGAAAAGGAAAGCATCTGACAGTGCCAAGAAATCCTGACCAACATGCTATCTCCAGATGACTCCGATGTGACAGAGGTGATGTGGCAACCGGCTCTAAGGCGTGGGAGAGGCCTACAGGCCCAAGGATATGGTGTCCGGATCCGGGATGCTGGAGTTTATCTGCTGTATAGCCAGGTATCCCCAGTATCCCCAGCCACATTCTGAGCTTCACAGGGGGGCTCTTTGCTGTTCTCCCAGAGCCTCTTTGGCCGGCTCCTAAGGGTTCGTGACCCCTCTATTCATATCAAACCTAGCAGACCCTTCTTTCTTCCGTGGTTAGCGCTCCTGAGGCCTCTGAGAACTGAGCCAGGCCATCCTGTTTTCTTTATTTCCCTTCCCTGCCAGGTGCTGTTTCAAGACGTGACTTTCACAATGGGTCAGGTGGTATCTCGAGAAGGCCAAGGAAGGCAGGAGACTCTATTCCGATGTGTAAGAAGTATGCCCTCCCACCCAGACCGGGCCTACAACAGCTGCTATAGCGCAGGTGAGAGCCGTGCAGGCAGTGGCGAGCAGGCCATCTCTGACCCGGGGATAGCAGTGCAGGGAGCTACTGCTAGGAGGTTGGAAGCCTAAACAGAGGCGGGTCTGAGGAGTGAATGCAGAAGGCCTGGGTCCTTCCAGGAGGCAGAGGAAAGGTGGAGCTGAAGGCAGGGGGAAACTGGCATCTGGATGGCTGTACGTCACCGCGAATCTACCTTCTCCCTTTTCTCAGGTGTCTTCCATTTACACCAAGGGGATATTCTGAGTGTCATAATTCCCCGGGCAAGGGCGAAACTTAACCTCTCTCCACATGGAACCTTCCTGGGGTTTGTGAAACTGTGATTGTGTTATAAAAAGTGGCTCTCAGCTTGGAAGACCAGGGTGGGTACATATTGGAGGCAGCCAAGAGCTGAGTACATAAAGGAGAGGGAATGCGAGGGAACAGAGGCTTCTTCCTGGGTTTGGCTCCCCGTTCCTCACTTTTCCCTTTTCATTCCCACCCCTTAGACTTTGATTTTATGGATATCTTGCTTCTGTCCCCCATGGAGCTCCGAATTCTTGCGTATGTGTAGGTGAGGGGCGGGGGACGGGCGCCAGGCATTGTCCAGACCTGCTCGGAGCCCACTGGAAGCATCCAGAACAGCACCACCATCTAGCGGCCGCTCGAGGGAAGCACCCGCCTGTTGGCCCAAGTCCACGAAGCCGCCCTCTGCTAGGGAAAACCCCTGGTTTTCCATGCCACACCTCTCTCCAGGTGCCCTCTGCCTCCTCACCCCACAAGAAGTCTTACCCTACGTCCTTCTCTCCGTCTATCGGGCCCCAGTTTCCATCACTATCTCCAGAAATGTATCTATTATGCGCCCGTCTACAGGGGGTGCCCGACGACCACGGTGCCTTCGCAGTCACATTACTCTTCGGGTCCCAAGGAAAGGCTTTCATGCGCTCCGCTGCCCCGGCGTGGCAGGCCACTCCAAGCCCCTCCGGACTGGAACTGGTGTCGGGGGGAGCCTTGGATGAATCGTACGCCCTGGTGTTGGTGTTGCCTTACTCCTCTGAGCTCTTCTTTCTCATCAAGCCCTGCTTAAAGTTAAATAAAAGAGAATGAATGACACCCCGGCTCCATTTCCCCTACTGCCTTGCCTCAGCCCGGTCCTCGTACGGGGATCTCCCGGCCTCCTGAGGCGCGCCCCCCACCGGACCAAGATAGTAGCGGCGCCGCTAGGCTCAGGCCCGCGAGCGCGAAGACAGAGCGCAGCGCAAAAGAGAAAACCACGCGCGTCCCGGCGGCGGATGTGCGCAAGCGCAGCCCTGCGAAGCGCTCTGGGCGGGCCCGGCCCATGGCGCCGGCGTCCTCGGGTAGGCGGGGCTAGGCGCGTGGTGGCCGCGCCGGCGCTCTTCGCCGGGCGTGACGTACTAATCGTGCGCCGCCGCTGCCGGTGGGCCCGGGGCTCGCGGGAGGGGAAGAAGAAGGAGGAGGGGGAGGAGTGGCGGCGGCGGCGGGGGCGGCGGCGGCGGCGGCGGGGGCGGTGGAGGTGGAAGTGGAAGCTGAAGCTGAAGCAGAGCCGGAGGCGGCGCGGTGGGGTGCTCGGCGGTGCGGCACGCGGCCCAGAAGCGTTGGAATCTTGAATTGAGACGGCTGCGCCTAAAGACAGCAGGAGTGGCGGGGCCGCCGCTGTCGCCGGAGAGATGAGCCGGGAAGCCTGAGGCCGGAGACGCCCGCCCTCGGGCCCGTCCGCCCGGCTTCCCCGCTCCCGGTGAGGATGCCCCCTCCCCTCCCCCTAGCCATGCCGTGGCCTCTCCCATTCCTGAGCCTCGCTCCCACCGAACCGGGCCCAGAGGCCCGCAAAGGGGCTTCTTAAGGCCCGTGTGCGCAGAGCCATCCAAGCTCATGGGACCAGACTGGTGCCGGGATGCGTTCTGCTTCCCGAGGATGAAGTAGGAGGGGGCTGGGCCTGCGTGGCTCGTGGTCCCCGTACTGTCCCAGCGCCTTGACTGGGTTCTCTTTAAGTTTCCTTCAAAGTCCTTCCCTGTTCGTCAGCCTCTACCCCCTGAACCATAGCCTTGGCATCTGCCTGCCCACGACCCCCGTTCATCCAAGGTGTTAGAGAACTGTCTCCCACTCCAGCCCACAGTTTCCCCGTGCAAGTTGTATTTTCCTTAGGTACCACAGTATCATGTCCCTGAGGAAAGAAATCGCCCTTATTGGGCCCTCAAAGGACAGCCCTGATGGTATTAAAATATAACGAAGTAGAACCTGGCAGTGCTATTGGATTTAGACTGGGAATCTTACAAGTAAGATCTCTGAGGCCTGCTGCTTAGCCATTTGCCCTTGTCTCTGGACAGGAGAGAGATAATGACACAGATCCTAAAGGGCCCCTTGTGGACTATGTTAACTGGGAAGATCTGAGTTAGGAGTTTTGCGTTTTTTCCTCTCTTCTTTATTTGCATCTGAATCCAGAGGAGGCATGCCCAGGAAGAGAAGGAGGATCTGCGGGGCGGCGATGCTTAGATTCTGATACCCTGATCTTTGTTTTTCAGGGTACTGGAAGATGAAAGAGACTATACAGGGGACCGGGTCCTGGGGGCCTGAGCCTCCTGGACCCGGCATACCCGCAGCTTATTCAAGTCCCAGGCGGGAGCGTCTTCGTTGGCCCCCACCTCCGAAACCCCGACTCAAGTCCGGTGGAGGGTTTGGGCCAGATCCTGGGTCAGGGACCACAGTGCCAGCCAGACGCCTCCCTGTCCCCCGACCCTCTTTTGATGCCTCAGCAAGTGAAGAGGAGGAGGAGGAGGAGGAGGAGGAGGATGAAGATGAAGAGGAGGAAGTGGCAGCTTGGAGGCTGCCGCCCAGATGGGGTCAGCTGGGAACCTCCCAGCGGCCGCGCCCTCCCCGCCCCACTCATCGAAAAACCTGCTCACAGCGCCGCCGTCGAGCCATGAGAGCCTTCCGGATGCTGCTCTACTCAAAAAGCACCTCGCTGACATTCCACTGGAAGCTTTGGGGGCGACACCGGGGCCGGCGGCGGGGCCTCGCACACCCCAAGAACCATCTTTCACCCCAGGAAGGGGGAGCGACGCCACAGGTGCCATCTCCCTGTTGTCGTTTTGACTCCCCTCGGGGGCCACCTCCACCCCGGCTGGGTCTGCTAGGTGCTCTCATGGCTGAGGACGGGGTGAGAGGGTCTCCACCAGTGCCCTCTGGGCCCCCCATGGAGGAAGATGGACTCAGGTGGACTCCAAAGTCTCCTCTGGACCCTGACTCGGGTAAGGTGGGAAAGGGGCAGGGGGAGGGGTTAGGGAGGGATAAGAGCCTGGAGCACCAGGAGCCAGCTGCTGGGGTGAGAGCTGGGCTGAAGGAAAGTAGGATGGTGGGGTGACGGCTCCAGAAGAGCTTCAGAATGTCTTCATTAAGCCCCACTGTGAGCAGAAAGTAAGCCTGGGAGTAAGCCTGTTTCCCAGTCAGAGCTAGGAAACAGAATCCCTAAGTAGGTATCCTGTGGTCTTGAGCGCGAATGAGAAACGGAGCTATGGTGTAGAAAAATCTACAAAATCTGTCCACTCGGCCTGCTGTGGTGGCTCACGCCTGTAATCCCAGCACCTTGGGAGGCCATGGCAGGCAGATCATGAGGTCAAGAAATGGAGACCATCCTGGCCAACATGGGGAAACCCCGTCTGTACTAAAAATACAAAAATTAGCTGGGCAAGGTGGCCTGCGCCTGTAGTCCCAGCTACTCAAGAGGCTGAGGCAGGAGAATTGCTTGAACCCGGGAGGCAGAGGTTGTAGTGAGCCAAGATTGTGCCATTGCACTCCAGCCTGGCGACAGAACAAGACTCTTGTCTCATAAAAAAGAAAAGAAAAAAAATCCTGTCCACTCAAAATGCCTCTGGCCTCTCAGTACCCTGTGTGTACATCTCCAGAGGGTGCGATGGGATCTCTCCCAGTAGTGGAGTACGTCATCTTACAGCTGTGAAAGAATGTTTCCCTTTTGGAGAACTCGAGCCAAACAATTTCAGGCTCTCTACATCTGTATTAAATATTCAGGTATTCATTGAGCCTTTACAACATGCTGGGTACTATGCTAGGTGTTTGGCATATAGTGGTGACAGATATCCTGAAGTTTACGTTTCTAAATGGTAATCCTTTTTCTTTCTTCCTGTGAGTAGGGACTCTCTCTCTGTCCCTGTAGAAGCTCTTGGATATGTCTGTCTCATGCCTCATGGGGTCCTGTTTCTTGAAGTGGGATTGACATTGGTAGAGTCTGCTTCAGTGTATCCTCCTGGTGGTCTTACTTGTATGCATGAATTAACTCTGTCATCCCACTGTCCTTTCACTCGGGCCAGTCTCTCATCCCCATTCCATTTCCCCTGTCCTATAGGCCTCCTTTCATGTACTCTGCCCAACGGTTTTGGGGGACCATCTGGGCCAGAAGGGGAACGCAACTTGGCACCCCCTGATGCCAGCATCCTCATCAGCAATGTGTGCAGCATCGGGGACCATGTGGCCCAGGAGCTTTTTCAGGGCTCAGATTTGGGCATGGCAGAAGAGGCAGAGAGGCCTGGGGAGAAAGCTGGCCAGCACAGCCCCCTTCGAGAGGAGCATGTGACCTGCGTACAGAGTAAGGAGCCCTTGAGCAGCTAGTTTCTCTCCCTTCACTGACTCCCAGAGTCAAGTCTGGAGGCCTCACCTGCTCCTCTCTCCCTCAGGCATCTTGGATGAATTCCTTCAAACTTATGGCAGCCTCATACCCCTCAGCACTGATGAGGTGGTAGAGAAATTGGAGGATATTTTCCAGCAGGAGTTTTCCACGCCTTCCAGGTGAGGCTTGCAAGTCCTTCTTCAGAGGAGGGCCAGGGCCTGGGGGATGTGGAGAGAATGCTGCTGCCTTTTTTCCCATAGCGCTGTACTTGGGGAGGAGAAAGCTAGAGCTGAAAGGGAGGACTCTGCAGGCAAGGTGCCAAGTCCTTGTAAACTGACTGGGAGAGTCTTTACCTGGGACCCTGAAATGTTATACTTGAGTAGTCATGTTTATCTTTCTGGGGAGTGGGCCTTTAAGCAGGTCCTCAGAAGGACCCATCATGACCCCAAAAAAAGGGGATCAGTTACAGTTTTTATTCTAGGGAGTAGTAGGTATTTCTGTGTGCCCCAGCTGTGTCATCTCTTGTGTGACTCCACCCTTGGCCTACTCAGGAAGGGCCTGGTGTTGCAGCTGATCCAATCATACCAGCGGATGCCAGGCAATGCCATGGTGAGGGGCTTCCGAGTGGCCTATAAGCGGCATGTGCTGACCATGGATGACTTGGGGACCTTGTATGGACAGAACTGGCTCAATGACCAGGTGAGAAGGGGTGGAGAAACAGGCCTCAGTGGGGATTCAGGGAGCAGGGTGTTGGGGGTCCTCTGCATAGGGGAGCCCTGTGCCCATGCCACACCCTCTATGGCAAGTTGTCTCCCATCTTCTCCCCAGGTGATGAACATGTATGGAGACCTGGTCATGGACACAGTCCCTGAAAAGGTAGGCCCACCCAGATAGGTCCACACCCAAAAGAACTTCTGCAGCTTTAAGCAGCTTTTTAAGCCCCTTTCATCTCTTTCATTTTATATAAAGAGGGTCTCTGTTTCAGGGAGAGAGGTGGTAGGTAGTAGTGTATTAATTTCAAATCTGTAATCTTGGCCCTGGATTTATCAGTTGTTTTCTTTCCTGCCAGTAGTCAGTGTTTTTCCCTAAGGCCAGCCCAAAGAATTGGGATGAGATCCTATTATAAGCTTAAAAAAAAAAGGCTGCTGGGTGCAGTGGCTCACGCTTGTAATCCCCGCGCTTTGGGAGGCTGAGGCAGGAGATCACCTGAGGTCGGGAGTTTGAGACCAGCTTGACTAACATGGAGAAACCCCCCGTCTCTACTAAAAATACAAAATTAGCTGGGCTTGGTGGCGCATGACTGTAACCCCAGCTACTGGAGAAGCTGAGGCAGGAGAATTGCTTGAACCAAGGAAGCGGAGGTTTTGGTAAGCTGAGATTGCACTATTGCATTCCAGCCTGGGCAACAAGAGCGAAACTCCATCTCAAAAAAAAAATAGACAAAGAAACAACTTTGGCTGGGCATGGTGGGTCATGCCTGTAATCCCAGCACTTTGGGAAGCTGAGGCTGGTGGATCACCTGAGGTCAGGAGTTCAAGACCAGCTTGGCCAACATGGTGAAACCCCGTCTCTACTAAAAATACAAAAAAATTAGCTGGGCATGGTGACGGGTGCTTGTAGTCCCAGCTACTTGGGAGGCTGAAGCAGGAGAATTGCTTGAACCCTCGAGGTAAAGGTTGTAGTGAGCTGAAATTGTGCCACTGCACTACAGCCTGGGTGACCAAGCAAGAACCTGTCTCAAAAAAAAAAAAAAAAAAAGGCCTGGCTTTTTGACTCATACCTATCGTCTCAATGCTTTGGGAGGCCGAGGCAGGCAGGCAGACAGATTGCTTGTTTTTACTGTCAGGGGACTGGGGAGGGAGACTTAGTGGGAGAGTCTGAGGTCTTTTAATCCCATCGAGCTTTTTTGTGTCATTGGCGCAGGTGCATTTCTTCAATAGTTTCTTCTACGATAAGCTCCGTACCAAGGGTTACGACGGGGTGAAAAGGTGGACCAAAAACGTGAGTTCTGAATTCACACCCGCTTGTGTAACACCTTGCCTCTAAGGAATGAGAGTCTTGTTCTCTATGAGCCCTTTTCCTGACCCTGTTCATTCAGTCTTTCAAAGATTAAACGTCTCCTGTGTGTCTAGGCACTAAGGATACGGTATTAAATGAGGGAAACGTGCCCTAGTAGAGTGAGAATAAAGTTAAATTGCAGCTAGTGAGCAGTGCTGTTGGCAAATCAAAGCAGAGTAATGTGAGGCCAGCCGAGGTGGCTCATGCCTGTAATCCCAGCACTTTGGGAGGCCAAGGTAGGCGGATCACCTGAGGCCAGGAGTTCGAGACTAGCCTGGCCAACATGGAGAAACGCTGTCTCTACTAAAAATACAAAAATTAGCCTGGCGTGGTGGCAAGTGTCCATAACCCCAGCTTGTTGGAAAGGCTGAGGCAGGAGAATCGCTTGAACCGGGAGGCAGAGGTTGCGGTGAGCTGACATTGCGCCATTGCACTTCAGCCTGGGCAAGAAGAGCAAAACTCCATCTGAGAAAAACAAAAACAAAATAGAGTAATGTGATAGTGTGGAAAGTGGGCACTTTAGATTGGGTGGTCTAAGAAGGCCTCTCATAGCTGAGACTTGAGATGAGCAGCCAGCCATGTGCACAGCTGGGAGAGGAGTGTTTAGGCAAAGGGAACAGCAAGTACCTGAGACCCAAAGTGAAGAACATGGTTGAGGAATAAAGGGCTTGTGTGGGTGACCTGTGTAGTTGAAGCAGAGTGAGCAAAGGGAGACCGATCCAAAATTCCTTCAGAGGCCGGGCGCAGTGGCTCACGCCTGTAATCCCAGCACTTTGGGAGGCCAAGGCGGGCAGACCACGAGGTTGAGAGATTGAGACTAGCCTTGCCAACATGGTGAAACCCCGTCTCTACTGAAAACACAAAAATTTAGCCGGGTGTGATGGCGGGCACCTGTAGTCCCAGCTACTCGAGAGGCTGAGGCAGGAGAATCACTTAAACCTGGGTGGCAGAGGTTGCAGTGAGCCGAGATCGCACCACTGCACTCCAGCCTGGGTGACAGAGTGAGACTCCATCTCAAAAAAAAAAAAAAAAATTTGCTCAGAGAGTAGATCATGTAAGACATGTACGGTAGGCTGAGGAGGGTGGATTTTATTGTGCGTATACTGAGAAGTCATTGAGTTTTAAGCAGGCTGAGAAGTGCCTCCTGTTTTAAACTCCTGTTTCAATGGGAGATTGAAAGGGGGAAAGAATGGAAGCAGGAACAGAGAACAGTAGTCCAGGTGAGAAACTTGAACTAGAGAGAGAGAGACAGAGACAGAGAGAGACAGAGAGAGAGAGGTTTTATGTAGGATAAATTTTACAACTAAAACCAGTAGGAGTGCAGGTTCTGTGATACTGAGAGATACATATTTGGTCTCCTGACCAGGCTCCTGGCATTCAGCTCCTAAAATCCTTGGAATCTCCAGTGATGTGTGTTTTGTATGCTCATGAGTTGATTAATGGCTAGCCCCTCTAGTTAGCTTCATTATTAGAGGGTTGGAACTTTTCATCCTTACCCCCAGCAACTTCCTGGGAGGCAAAAGGGGTTAAAGGTTAAGGCAATCACTGATGGTCAGTGATTTAATCAGTCCTGCCTAGTAGTGAAGCCTCTGTAAAAACCTGAAGGAGGAGTTTGGAGACATTCCAGATGCTGAAGACATCAGGGCTCCCACAGGATGGCCTCCTGGCCTCTTTCCAGTACCTTGCCCTATGCATCTTTTCATCTGTACTCTTTGTACTAACTTTTATAATAAACTGGCAAATGTGTTTCCATGAGTTGTTTTGTTTTCTTTTTTGAGACAGTTTCATTCTTTTTTGAGACAGAGTTTCGCTTTTGTCCTCCAGGCTGGAGTGCAATGGCACACTTTTGGCTCACTGCAACCTCTTCCTCCTGGGTTCAAGTGATTCTCCTGCCTCAGCCTCCTGAGTAGCTGGAATTACAGACATGCGCCACCATGCCCAGCTAATTTTTGTATTTTTAGTAGAAGATGGGGTTTCACTACGTTGGCCAGGCTGGTCTCAAACTCTTGACCTTAGGTGATCCACCCGCCTCGGCCTCCCAAAGTGCTGGGATTACAGGCATGAGCCACTGTGCCCAGCTTGTTTCCATGAGTTCTATGAGCTGCTGTAGCAAATTAATCAAATTCAAGGAGGGGGTCATGGGAACACTGATTTTTTTTTTTTCCTTTTTTTTCTTTTGAGACAGAGTCTTGCTCTGTCGCCAGGCGCCAGGCTGGAGTGCACTGGCGCTATCTTTGCTCACTGCACCCTCCGCCTCCCGGGTTCAAGCAATTCTGCCTCAGCCTTCCGAGTAGCTGGGACTACAGGCACATGTCACAACGCCCAGCTAATTTTTTTTTTTTTTTTGTATTTTTAGTAGAGACGGGGTTTCACCATGTTCGCCAGGATGGTCTCGATCTCTTGACCTCGTGATCTGCTCGCCTCAGCCTCCCAAAGTGCTGGGATTACAGACGTGAGCCACTGCGCCCAGCTGATGTTTTTTTTTTTCTTTTTCTTGTTTGAGACAGCTTCACTTTTGTTGCCAGGGCTGGAGTGCAATGGTGCGATCTCAGCTCACCGCAACCTCCACGTCCCAGGTTGAAGTGACTCTCCTGCCTCAGCCTCCCAAGTAGCTGGGATTACAGGCACGTGCCACCATTTACAGGCACGTGCCACCAAATACAAAATAGCTAATATTTTGTATTTTTAATAGAGATGTGTTTTCACCATGTTGGCAGAGCTGGTCTTGAACTCTTGATCTCAGGGGATCCACCCACCTTGGCCTCCCAAAGTGGTGGGATTACAGGTGTGAGCCATGGCACCTGGCTGGGAACACTGATTTATAACCAGTTGGTGAGAAGCACAGCTAAAACAACCTGGGGCTGAGGACTGGCATCAGAATTGGGGGGCAGCCTTGTGAGACTGAACCCTAAACCTGTGATATGTACCTCTGGGATTGAACTGGGGGCTGCCCAGCTGTGTTCACTGCATAACTGCTTGCTTGCTTGGTGGTGGAGAGAGCCTCACACACTTCTTGGTGACCACAAGTTACAGAAGTATTTTGTGTTGTGAGAGTATAGTAGGAAAGATTTGTTTTAAATTCTATTTTTCTGTTTTTTTTTTTTTGTTTTTTTTTTTTTTTAAAGATGGAGTTTCACCATGTTGGCCAGGCTGGTCTTGAACTCCTGACCTCAGGTGATCCACCCACCTCGGCCTCCCAAAGTGTTAGGATTACAGGCGTGAGCCACCGTGCCCGGCCAAGATTTGTTTTTTCTGCCACAGTTTGGATGTGGGAAATGAAGAAAAAGATAGGAGTAGAGGATGATGTATAGGTTTTTGGCTTATGTTACGGGAAGAGTGGGAGAGCAATAGTTTGGGTGAGGAAAATCAAGAGTTCTTTTCTCCTCTGGTTTCCCTGACCTCCCATTCAAAGGCCAGGAAATTTCTACAGTTAGGTAGGATGATTGGCTCCTGTATTCCTTAATTGCAGTCCTCACGTTCAAGAGCTTACCCCCTCAGGGATCTGGTGGGCCCACTTCTTTCAGAAGAAGGAAGGGTGACATACAATGAAAAACATCTTGGCCGCCTTTCCTACTGAGTTAGAGTCCCACTTCTGTCATTTCTTTCTTTTATGACTTTGAGCAAGTCACTGCTTTCCAAGCTGCAATTCCTCATCTGTTTAATGTGAGAACTTCCTGGTAGGATTGTTTTGACCATTAACTGAGCATTTACTTTGTGCTGTGCCTTGTTCTAAGTGTATTATGGATATTCACTAGTTTAATCCTCGTAACAAATGGATGAGGTGTAGGTACTATTACTTTCACTCTCTGACAGAGAGAAAGGAAACTGAGGTATAGAAGGTTATTAAGTCGGTTGCCAACAGTCATAAGCCAGTAAATTAAGGAGCTGTATTTGAATGCTGACAGGCTCCCGAATCCTGGGCCTGGGTTCTGAGCTACTCCCTTTAAAGTGTGAAAAGCGCCTGGCGCCTCCTGGGCTCTCAAGTGTTCGCTCTGACATCACCTCAGTTGTCCGACCTTCCTCCTTTACCATGAAGAGCTGAAACATGCAGATCCCAAGCTTGCCCACAATCTAGGGCCTGGGTCTTCTGTCCTTTCACTTGGTTCCCTTGCCTATGTCTCTGTTCCTCTCTAGAATCTTCATGGCAAAAGGCAGGACTTGTGTGTGTTGTACCTGACCTGTGGCACTCTCTCTAGGTGGACATCTTCAATAAGGAGCTCCTGCTAATCCCCATCCACCTGGAGGTGCACTGGTCCCTCATTTCTGTTGATGTGAGGCGACGCACCATTACGTATTTTGACTCGCAGCGTACCCTAAACCGCCGCTGCCCTAAGGTTTGAGGGGGTAGGAGGGAGATGGACAAAATGGAGGGGGGAGTACAGTGGCAAGGCATTGCAGGAAGAAGGGTGGGCTTTGGGTCTCTGAGGGGCAACCTGGGCATGGTGTCTGGCACCATTGTACCCACCATACTGAGTTCAATTGGGGAACTTGAGGCATCACTTTCTCTTTTTCCCATCCACATAGCATATTGCCAAGTATCTACAGGCAGAGGCGGTAAAGAAAGACCGACTGGATTTCCATCAGGGCTGGAAAGGTTACTTCAAAATGGTGAGTTTTCTGATGGAGGGGTACGGTTGTAGGGGATAGTGGTAGAGGGCAGATACTGAGTCCTAGCCCTGGGAGTCTCCGTGTGAAGGGTCTGCTTTCCTTCTCTTCTCTAGAATGTGGCCAGGCAGAATAATGACAGTGACTGTGGCGCTTTTGTGTTGCAGGTAAGCAAATGGCGCCACCTTCTCTAGCTGTGAAAGTTGGGTTAAAGGGTTGGGAGGCTGTTTTGCATCCCCTCGTTTGACTCACAGCCAGTTGTGGAGCAGGAAGTAATGTTTTAGAACACCAAAACCCTGGCTTCACTGGTCCTCTTCTGGGCTTCTCCATCCCACATTGGGCCTGGGTCTCTGGCCTTGATAGGGTTGCCTGCTGACCTCCATCTCAGTGTATTTTCTCTGTCTAAAACATTCTATCATGTACCAAGTAAGAACACTAGCTTTTAGGGTCAGGCTGTTTTTGAACCATGGCTATGGGACCCTGGCTCCCTTTGTATGTGAATGGGGATGTTCTCTGAAAGATGGAGACACGTCATATGAAATGTACAGCATTTCCTGACACGGGGTGGGGGTTTCTCATGGCCTGCTTTGTTAACACCCAGTACTGCAAGCACCTGGCCCTGTCCCAGCCATTCAGCTTCACCCAGCAGGACATGCCCAAACTTCGTCGGCAGATCTACAAGGAGCTGTGTCACTGCAAACTCACTGTGTGAGCCTCGTACCCCAGGCCCCAAGCCCGTTAATGGGCAGGGGGACGTGGGAGTCCCTTCCCAAGAAACTCCAGTCCCTTTCCTCTCTTGCCTCTTCCCCCTCAGTTCCCTTTGGTTTTTCATATTTAAATGTTTCGATTTCTGTATTTTTTTTTTCTTTGAGAGAATACTTGTTGATTTCTGATGGGCAGGGGGAACTACAGAAAAGCCCCTTTCTTCCTCTGTTTGCAGGGGAGTGTGGCCTCGTGGCCTGGGTGGGGCAGTCATCCTCCTCCTTCCCCGTGCAAGGAGCAGGAAATCAGTCCTGGGGGTGGTGGGCGGGCAAAGGGATCACTGCCTGCCAGATCTTCGAACTTTTTTTTACATATATATATAAATGCCACGGTCCTGCTCTGGTCAATAAAGGATCCTTTGTTGATACTTAAGTGGTGGTCTTCCTTAAAGGGCCTCAAATTAGTGGATATGCTTAGTTCCAGCCAGTGCTGTTAGCTATAACCTATTTTGGCGCTTGAGATTAAAGGGGTCAGCTTTGCGTCCCTGGCTCAGGCAGTGCCAACACCATGTCTATCACCCAAACAAATCCCCCAGATGGGAGCAGAGGGCAGGAAGCCTCAAAAATAAGGGTGCCCTAGAGGGAAGCTGGGGAACTGGACAGAAGGGACTGGGGTGGGGGGCCAGCCAGGATTCATGACAGTACCCCAAAGCTCTTTACAGTTTTCTTCCATCCCTCTCCACCCTCCAGCCAGGGGAATCTTCCCATCCCTAGGATATCACTCTTGATTCCTTCATCCCTGGTACACGTAGAACACGTCCAGGCGGTGTAGAATCCATCTTTGCGGCAGGGGAAAACAAACATTTGAGTTCAGCGGAGACCTGTAGCAGAAGTAAAGGGAAGTGATCACCCCTGGAGCCCGGAAGCCCCTGGAGGCTGAGACCTCGCCCCCCTTGCGTGATAGGGCCTTACTGAGCCACATGACTAAGGCACTGTCGCCTCCGCACGTGTGAGAGTGCAGGGCCCCAAGATGGCTGCCAGGCCTCGCGGCCTGACTCCTATATGTCACTTCCGTACCGGCGAGAAAGGCGGGCCCTCCAGCCAATAAGGCTGCGGGGCGGGTCTTCACCTTGATAGGCGTCTGAGTTACCCAATAGTGGCTGAGTGCCAGAGCGCCTAGGAACCAACGTCACGCCGAGTTGCTGAGCTCCGGCAGGCGGAGCCGGGGCGGCCAAGCCAATGCGATGGTCGGGGCGGGGTCGGGCGCTCTATAAGTTGTCGATAGGCGGGCACTCCGCCCTAGTTTCTAAGGATCATGTCTGCGAGTCAGGATTCTCGGTAAGAAAGGCATTTGCAAGAGATTGTGACTGCTTACCTTACCGACCCCTTCCGACGGGTCCGCCGGGGGGTGCTGAGAGGCCCACCAGGGTTGCGGGGGAAACCGAGCCGGGGAGAATCCGTCCTAGGGGAGCGAGGGGGAAGATCCCACGGCCGACGCGGCCACTAGAGTCGAGGCGGAGAGTAGGGACAGCCCGGCTAGGCTCAGCGAGGTTTGTTACGAGGTCTCGGCTGGAGGCGGTGCCGTGCGCGAAGTCCCGGCGTTGAGTGGCGAGACGGGGTCGCAACCTGGCGTGGGAAAGGGAGGTGGGGGCAGCCCCCACTGTGTGTGTGTGGCCCAGAGCCGGCAGGTTCGGTTGCCTCCCTGTGCCGGGGGAGGGACGGCTCCTGGGGTTCCGGAGGATTCTGACGGTACCACTCGCCGGAGGCGGGGGTGCCTGAGTCCTCAAATCCAGTCGCTTCGTCGCGGCTAAAATACGGGCCGGGGAGAAGAAACCGGCCGTTCAGTGTGCTGGTTTTCTTGACGGCCAGGACTGAGCCTTACCCCGAGGAGCAGCCGCGTGAGGCACCAGGAGCCCACCCGGCGCCGGGCGGGCGGGTCCATTTTGCCGCACAAGCCGGGCTATTGGCAAACTGCGGATGGGCAGGTCCACTTTCCTTCGGGGGTGAGCGGCCTGAGGTATGGGAGGGCGATGCGACTTCGCGACGGGGGCGGGCGGGATGTGGATTGTACCATGGAGGGGTGGGAGACGCCGCCGGGTGGTCGAGGGAGCGAGCACATGGTGGCCTGAGGCGTTCCCCTCCCCCAGTCTGCTTCGCTTCTAAGTGTTGTGCAATGTCCCCCCTTGCTAGCTCGGCTTGGGCTCATTGTGCGCGAGGCCGCCACCGCCCGCGGCCTCCCACATCCGGGCAACGTGGGGGGGGTTCGGCTGGAGGGAGTGGGGGAGGGCGCGGGCGGGATGACGTGGGGGAAAGGGGATGTCCTACCCTTCGATCTGGGAGGTGAAGGGCGGTACTTCCGGCGCGCTGGTGCTGTGGTGGGAAGTGCACGCGCTTGGGCTTTAAGCGGCTGGGTCGGGCCCACGTGGACCTGGCGGCAGGCACCACCTCTGGGCACCGTGAGCACGGTGGCACGCCTGCTAGTCTGACTCTACAGAAGGGGGTTACCCCATTATGTCGGGGGTGGCCTAGCCTGAGCTGCTGCCTGCATGGGGCAAAGGCCTCATTCAGTTTTGTAGAAACCCCTCCTCTGGGTACCTTTTGGGAACTAGTGGGAGTTGGATCTGGGAGAGCACGCTGACAGCATGCTGGCCACTGCTGACAGAATTTCTGAGTGCTTCGGTGGGGCAGGGAACAAAACTTGTGCTTTAAACCAACAGATCCAGAGACAATGGCCCTGATGGGATGGAGCCCGAAGGCGTCATCGAGGTGAGAGTGGACAAATGGAGTTCTGTCCTCCCCCGTTACAGTTCTGAGTCTTAGAGTTGTATAGACTTAGAGTGGCCTTTTAGATTGATTACCCAGACCATCTAGAAGCAGCTGGTTTCCTTAAAGGGAGGGGAGGGGTCGTGAGCTCAGGCCTTGGTTAGTAGGCACCAGGTCCTGTTTGCTCTGGGACTACAGCACAGCCCCTCCCTTTTCCACCACTCAAGCTTTAATTATTTTGCATCCCATAGAGTAACTGGAATGAGATTGTTGACAGCTTTGATGACATGAACCTCTCGGAGTCCCTTCTCCGAGGCATCTACGCCTATGGTTTTGAGAAGCCTTCTGCCATCCAGCAGCGAGCCATTCTACCTTGTATCAAGGGTGAGACCTCTCAGTCCTTGAAGACATTTGGACTGTCCCTGACCTGGGTAGAGTGGCATCTTGTTGATGGTGCCCATCTCATATCAACCAGGGACAAAGCAACCCCTTGTTCATCCCAGCTTGGCTCTTGATCTGTGCCTATGCCTGGTTCATGCCTTGGACACACAGGTTTCCTTAAAAGAGATGGTATTGTAGCCACCTTATACTTGCTTGTAAGTGTACTTTTAGTCCAGTTTGGTGTGCAATACTAGATGAATTAATAACCCGTCCTTGTTTCTGATCTGGTTCCCACTGTGTAACTGTTGGTGGGGTAAGGTAGCTTGTGAAGCATGAAATGCTTGGTTCACTCATCTCGTTAACCTAGGGCTTGAATATCCCAAAGTGTATGCTCTTCATGTTTAACTCCTAATGTATTTGTTTAGGTTACGACGTGATCGCTCAAGCCCAGTCTGGGACTGGGAAAACAGCCACATTTGCCATATCGATTCTGCAGCAGATTGAATTAGATCTAAAGGCCACCCAGGCCTTGGTCCTAGCACCCACTCGAGAATTGGCTCAGCAGGTAAGAGTGGCTGTTCCCTCCCAAAGGGCTGATTTAGGGATGATGGGCATAATCCAAGGACCGGAGTGTTTACTTCTGATCACCAGTTTGGGAGGAAGACATGGGCACCCTAATGCTCTTGAGACCTGCTGGCTTAATTAGAAGCTGTTTCCTGCCCAAACAAAACCATCATTTCTTCCACCTATTCTCTGAGTCAAATGGGAAGGTTCTTGGGTGGAGCCTGGCTGGCTGGGCAAGTTTGGTGGCTGTTTTCTGAATAAGCACCTTCACAGTGGGCTAAGAGACACCTCATTGGTGGTGGTGCTGTTAGGCATAGCAGATGGACAGTCTTTTTTCACCCTGGCTTTAATGGGCAGAGCTGTTTTGTCTCTGGGACACATACAATTCTAATGCTGGACTCTTCTTCCTGGGTCATGGTGAGACACTAGTCTCAAACAGTATTTATCGAGGCTCAGGGCATTCAACGTCCTGCGGCAGATGCAGTGATTATTCTGGGTATGGATAATGTAAGAAAAGTTAGAGCAGAGCTCCATTTTAAGGCATTTGGGTCTCAGTGTTTCTCAGTGAATATGCCTTGTTGCTTGGGTCCTATGGCAGGAGTGCAATAGGACATGGACATGCTCACCTGTTTTATAAAACTGGTTGTTCAGCCAGGCGCGGTGGCTCACACCTGTAATCCTAGCATTTTGGGAGACAGAGGCGGGCGGATCGCCTCAGGTCACAAGTTCAAGACCAGCCTGACCAATATGGTGAAACCTCATCTTTAAAAAAAAATAAATAAATAAAAAATAAAACTGGTTGCTGG
Organism: Alouatta palliata; assembly: GCA_004027835.1. Taxonomy (NCBI): domain Eukaryota; kingdom Metazoa; phylum Chordata; class Mammalia; order Primates; family Atelidae; genus Alouatta; species Alouatta palliata. Next base: position 24,584 of record PVKV010014689.1, on the reverse strand, counting down.
CCAGGCACGGTGTCTCACTCCTGTAATCCACATACTTTGGGAGGCTGAGGCAGACAGATCACTTGAGGTCAGGAGTTAGACCAGCCTGGCCAACACAGTGAAACGCCATCTCTACTAAAAAATACAAAAATTAGCCAGGCATGGTGGCAGGCAACGGTTATCCCAGCTACTTGGGAGGCTGAGGCAGGAGAATCACTTGAACCCGGGAGGCAGAGATTGCAGTGAGCCAAGGTCGTGTGCCATTGCACTCCAGCCTGGATGACGAGCAAAACTCTGTCTTAAAAAAAAACAACCCTGGTGCTGCATGATGAGGCAGCTGGTCAAATTAGCTTTCAGAAAGTTAAGGGTTCTGAATGTCTAGAGTAAGACACTGAATTATCCAAGCGGCCTTATTGTGAATCACTGTACACTCAGGAACCAGACTGAGTTGAAATTCTGTCTTGCCACCTATTGACAGCACGAGGTTAAGGATTTTAATCTCTGCCAGTTTCTCAGCTGAATGTGAGTTTACTAATAATGCACACCCCCCAGGGTGCTTGGTTAGAAATAAATATGTGAAAAACATTAAGAATGGTGCTTGGCACAGTTGTAGCTAATATATGAGCACCTATTTTTCTCTGGGCTCAGATACAGAAGGTGGTCATGGCACTAGGAGACTACATGGGTGCCTCCTGTCACGCCTGTATTGGGGGCACCAATGTGCGTGCTGAGGTGCAGAAACTGCAGATGGAAGCTCCCCATATCATCGTGGGAACTCCTGGCCGTGTGTTCGATATGCTTAACCGGAGATACCTGTGTAAGTAATTCAGTTCAACAATCCCCTAGGTCACTTCCTCTCATGCATGCTTTCCTAGTCTTTCAGCTTAAGTCAAAGTCATTCCCGAGGATGCTCATTTCCCTTAGGGGAAGAGTTGCTCTGTGATGAGGCCCATGCGTGTCATCTGAGCCTGGCTTCCCTGGCAGCGCAGCCCAGGCAGTGTTCTACTTCCCAGGGCTGTTGTCTGGCCAGGCAGGAAAGTCCTTGGCAAAGGATCAGTCTTTGTATTCTGAGAGCAGACTACTTGGCCCCTCTGTTAGGAAAGTTGGGTATATATATCATACATTTACCTAATTATATGCTATATATTGGCCTTTTTTATTCTCTAGCTCCCAAATACATCAAAATGTTTGTACTGGACGAAGCTGATGAAATGTTAAGCCGTGGATTCAAGGACCAGATCTATGACATATTCCAAAAGCTCAACAGCAACACACAGGTGAGGGCAGTCTTGCTTGAACAGCTAACGATTCCTTTTTTTTTTTTTTTTTTTAAAGACTTGGCCAGGCTGGAGTGCAGTGGTTGCTCTGCCTCCTTGGTTCAAGCAATTCTCCTGCCTCTCAGCCTCTCAAGTAGCTGGGATTACAGGCATGCACCACCATGCCCAGCTGATTTTTGTATTTTTAGTAGTGAGGGTTTCACCATGTTGGTCAGGCTGATCTCAGACTCGTGACCGCTCAGGTATTTGCCTGCCTTGGCCTCCTAAAGTGCTAGGATTACAGGCATGAGCCGCCACACCCAGCAATGATTCTTTTCTAGAAGAAAAATATTAAGTGCTAGAAGAACCAAATTTTGGATTCTTGTCTTGGGCCTTTTTTTGCACCCACTTCAGTTTTCGGTGTGACTAGGGAAGGGAGCAGGCGTCAGAAAGGATCCACTGCTCTTAAGGCTGGCCTTTTTCTCCATTAGGTAGTTTTGCTGTCAGCTACAATGCCTTCTGATGTGCTTGAGGTGACCAAGAAGTTCATGAGGGACCCCATTCGGATTCTTGTCAAGAAGGAAGAGTTGACCTTGGAGGGTATCCGCCAATTCTACATCAATGTGGAACGAGAGGTGGGGCCCAGTGCAGGAGGCGGGCCTGGTAGTGAGTTGTTGGATATAGCCCCTGACTGATTTTGTCCCCCCACCTCCAGGAATGGAAGCTGGACACACTGTGTGACTTGTATGAAACCCTGACCATCACCCAGGCAGTCATCTTCATCAACACCCGAAGGAAGGTGGACTGGCTTACTGAGAAGATGCATGCTCGAGATTTCACTGTCTCTGCCATGGTGTGTTTGCTCGCTGCCAGCCCTTTGTGGGTCTGCCCGTCAGAAGTGTCCTCCTTCAAGCCAGTGTTCCCAAAACCCATGTACCTGCCTTGACTGGTACATGTTTGTTTTCTCTTCTAGCATGGAGATATGGACCAAAAGGAACGAGATGTGATCATGAGGGAGTTTCGTTCTGGCTCTAGCAGAGTTTTGATTACCACAGACCTGCTGGTGAGTAGAGGGAATTTACTGGAAAGCCAGAAGGGAGGATCCAAGGTGATTCCCTCTCCAAGGGGACATCCAGTGCCCCTCTCAGGAAAGTAGCAACTTGGAATAGAATCTGGCATGCCTAAGGTCTTTGGGGAACAGGGATGCTTATTTCCTGTGCTTTTCTTGGCTGCCTACATGGATACCCATGTGTCATCCCTTCGGGATAGATTCTCATGCACATGCTGAAGAGTTGTCTTTTTTGACGTAGGCCAGAGGCATTGATGTGCAGCAGGTTTCTTTAGTCATCAACTATGACCTTCCCACCAACAGGGAAAACTATATCCACAGGTAGGTGTACATCTGGAACACTGCCCCACCCGCCTCATGCATGGCCTTCACTGGGCTAAAGCTCCTCATGTTCCTCATCCCCTTCCCGTTTTCCAGAATCGGTCGAGGTGGACGGTTTGGCCGTAAGGGTGTGGCTATTAACATGGTGACAGAAGAAGACAAGCGGACTCTTCGAGACATAGAGACCTTCTACAACACCTCCATTGAGGAAATGCCCCTCAATGTTGCTGACCTCATCTGAGGGGCTGTCCTGCCACCTAGCCCCAGCCAGAGTTCAGTGTTGGGGGGGGGCTGAGGAGTAGCAGGAGGGGGGAGGGAAGGGAGCCAAGGGATGGACATCTTGTCATTTTTTTTCTTTGAATAAATGTCACTTTTTGAGGCAAAAGAAGGAACCGTGAACATTTTAGACACCCTTTTCTTTGGGGTAGGCTCTTGCCCCAGGCGCCGGCTCTTCTCCCAAAAAAACACTAATCCATTTCCCTAACCTAGTAACCTCCAGATCCCAGAGGCTCTCCTCACCTCAGCTGAGCTCCTCTGAAAGTGATTCAAGGGACTGTCACTCAGCCTCATTTGCTGGACCAAATCTGGAGGGAGAACCCCAAAAACCCCTCAGTGAGACTGCCCAGGGGATTGTCCTCAGGTGGGGGGAAGCAGGGGAGAGAAAATGGTAGCCATTTTTACATTGTTTTGTATAGTATTTATTGATTCAGGAAACAAACACAAAATTCTGAATAAAATGACTTGGAAACTGCCTGTTTGGGCTTCTCATTTCTTACCTCCCCTACCCCTCCCACCTGCTATTGGGTGCATCTCCGCTCCCCCCTTTGCCAGCAGATAGTTAGTTACCTTTTGGCTATGTTGCTTTCTTGCCGCCATCTGAGAGTTCCCAGCACTGAGAATGGTGATGACAGTGCTGCCCCTCTGTAAAGGGCTGGGTGTGGACATCACAAGCCCCTCATGTGCCTCAAAAGGAAGTAGTACAAGGGCCAGCCACAAGGTCAAGGAGAAGGGACTGGAAACACTGACTTCCCACTGAGGGAGGGGCTGTTCCTTAGACATCTGCCACAACTGCCAAGCCAGTTTTGCTGAGTTAGATGAATGGGTCCCTGTAGATCAACAGCCTCAGGGTTCTGTACCCACGTGACACTGTTGACTTTGCCCCGATTGCTCCAGCTTAATTGGGGGCCAACAGTCTCCTAACAATTTCGAAAACTAATGACTAAGAGATGGGTGGCTGGAGCTGAGGTCCCTGAGTCAGGTTGTGGGTGGGATCATCTCCAGCACGGGAAGTGAGACTTCTCATTTCCTCCTTTCCAAGAGAGGGCTGAGCCAGTAGGGTTGGGCAACTGGTACCGACAGAGAAGCTGGACTCTGGGTGAGGCAGTTCAGCCATGAGGCTGGCTGTGCTTTTGTCGGGGGCCTTGCTGGGGCTACTGGCAGGTAAGGAAGAAGACAGCTGAGGGGAGGGGGCCCCTGGGAGGGAGATGGCCCCTGGGTTGCTAACCATCTCCTCTCTGCCAAAAGCCCAGGGGACAGGGAATGACTGTCCTCACAAAAAATCGGCCACTCTGCTGCCGTCCTTCACGGTGACACCCACTGCTACAGAAAGCACTGGAACAACGAGCCACAGGACTACCAAGAGCCACAAAACTACCACTCACAGGACAACCACCATAGGCACCACCAGCCATGGACCCACGACTGCCACTCACAGCCCCACCACCACCAGCCATGGAAACGTCACAGTTCATCCAACGAGCAACAGCACTGCCACTCACAGTCCTGCCACCACCAGTCACGGAAATGCCACGGTTCAGCCAACGAGCAACAGCACTACCACCAGCCCAGGAGTCACCAGTTCTGCCCACCCAGGACCACCTCCGCCCTCTCCGAGTCCTAGCCCAGCCTCCAGGGAGACCATTGGAGACTACATGTGGACTAATGGCTCGAAGCCCTGTGTCCACCTCCAAGCCCAGATTCAGATTCGAGTCATGTACACAACCCAGGATGGAGGAGAGGTAAAGCGAAAACGGGGACGAGAGGGGAGAGAGGCAGGACTGGCTATGGGCTCAGAGGGAAGAAGGAAGGGGGATGGGACAGGGAACCTTGGGTGGCATTGCATGCAGTCTTATGACCTTCTGATCTTTAACTTCCGCAGGCCTGGGGCATCTCTGTACTGAACCCCAATAAAACCAAAGCTGAGGGGAGCTGTGAGGATGCCCATCCCCACCTGCTTCTCTCATTCCCCTATGGACAGCTCAGCTTTGGATTCATGCAGGTATAGCCCATGACCTCAGTCTCATCCCTCACTCAGTCTCCCAGCACCCCACCTCTCCCAATCCCACGCCCTACTCCTTCCTCTGTGGAGATGGATGCCACTTGGCCCTGCTGCCCTGAGCCTTCCTGTTCGCCCCACAGGACCTCCAGCAGAGGGCTGTCTACCTGAGCTATATGGCAATGGAGTACAATGTGACCTTCCCCCAGGCAGCACGTGAGTAACCTCCTTCCCTTTCTCATTGCTACCACTAGACGCCAGGGTTCCTGAAAGGGCTAAGCTGGGGTCCAGGAGGTGGATAGGATCTGACCCCTCCTCACTCCTGCAGAGTGGACGTTCTCGGCTCAGAATGCATCCCTTCGAGATCTCCAAGCACCTCTGGGCCAGAGCTTCAGTTGCAGAAACTCGAGCATCATTCTTTCACCAGCTGTTCACCTCGACCTGCTCTCCCTGAGGGTCCAGGCTGCTCAGCTGCCCCATACAGGGGTTTTTGGGCCAAGTAAGACCCACGACCTACTCCTTCCCTCCTAGAATCCTCCCACAGGCCCATAAGCCACTCGTCTCAACCCCCCCAGATCACCTTGCTCTCCCTGGCTTGCCATGTCTATAGGGCAGCTGTCCTCCCATCCTCTGCAAGACTCTGCCAGTTTCCCCATTATCGCTGCTCTGAGTCACTGCAGTGAGCTCCTCACCAGTCTCTTACTCCCCAGCGTCCCCCCATGCCCTCCTCCCACCTTGATGTCAACCACCACGTCACTGCAGTGGCTTCCTGCCCTATCCTTCCGCCAGGTTTCTCCTGCCCCAGTGACCGGTCCACCTTGCTGCCTCTCATCATCGGCCTGATCCTTCTTGGCCTCCTCGCCCTGGTGCTTATTGCCTTCTGCATCGTCCGGAGACGCCCATCTGCCTACCAGCCCCTCTGAGCATTTGCTCCAAACCCCAGGGTACTAGGGGGACTGGGATGAGGTGTGTGGGGGGATACTTTCATTTCCTTGACATGCAACTGGCTCAAAGACAAAGTTATTTTCCTTCCCTGCCTTTCTTGAGGAACAAAAATAGAGTTGGGTACAATAGCTCACGCCTATAATCCCAGCACTTTTGGAAGCTGAGGCATGCGGGTCACTTGAGGAGTTTGAGACCAGCCTGGCCAACATAGTGAAACCCCGTCTCTACTAAAATACAAAAAAACTAGCCGGACATGGTGGTGCGCGCCTGTAGTCCCAGCTACTAGGGAGGCTGAGGCAGGTGAATCGCTTGAACCCAGGAGGCAGAGGTTGCAGTGAGCCAAGATCGCGCCACTGCACTCCAGCTTGGTGAAAGAGTGAGACTCCGTCTCAAAAGGGAGGAAAAAAAAAAAAAAAGGAACAAAAACAGAGATAATTGAGTCGGGAGGAAGGAGGGAGTGAATTTTAATAAACGTGACAAACTGCCCCCGCAGCAAAACTTACGCAAATCTTTGACCTGGGTTTTCCTTGTCCTGCCAGGATTAAAAGCCATGAGTTTCTTGTCACATGCCTTTCTGTGCCTTTCATGGTTGGGTCTCAGGGAGTCGGAACCAGCTGCTGAGGGATGAAAATCTCATGGGTTCATCCCCCAGAGCCTGCACAGCTGGTGTTGGGTCTGCCGTGCCTCCCTTCCTTCCTCCTCCTCTTGGGGCCACTGGCTGCTCCAGTTCCCCATCCCTGGCAAGCCGGTAGAGCCAATCATCCTCGCAGCCTTTTCCTGACCCTCGTACAGTTTCAAATGCAGCACACAGCCAGAACGATGTGGGGGAGGCTGTGTAATTTCATTTCCAAAGGCAGCGCCAGTGGCTCCTGAGCAATGAGGATATCCTATCCTGTCCACTGGGGTCAGGGCCGGCAGAAAAGCTCGATTAAACCCTAGCTCCACCTGGGATGCTCCTATCCCACTCGCAAGGGCTTGAAGCAAGCAGGAGCAGTGGGTACTCTGACCTCCACTGGAGGCTCCTGGAAACAGCATGCCCCCCACACAGGGCCACTCGCCAAGTCTAACTTCACGACCTCAGTACTTGAAACGAGGAGGAATGTCTCACTCAGGACAGCCAAGGTCCAGATTCTAGAAAGGGGCTCCCAAATGGCCACAGCCAGTGCCAGTCCCACCCGTTACAGTAGGCTGTGGCACAATCGCTGGGAGCCAGGATGAGCAGCACCCCCCAGCCGTAGGAGTCCCAGGAGGCTACCAGCCTCCAAGACCCAGCGACTGCCCCACAAGGGCAGCCCTCACCTAGCAGGGCCCCAGCAGTCCCACCTCTGCTTGCAGACATCCCGTGTGACTTTGCGTTCTGTGGAGCAGGGGCCACCAAAGGGCTGCTCCACGGCGGGATGGCGCACAGGTGGGCACCATGGGTTGGCGTCCTGGCGCTGGGTAACGAAGCACAACGCTCCCACCAGGTAGTCCAAGGTGCCCTTTCCCAAGCAGAACTGTAGGGCCCATTCGGCCTCGCGAAAGTCTCTGCCCAGCATGTGGAGCGCCCTGCGGGGAAGGGGAGAACCGATGGGCTGCCACACCAGGCCTCGGCTTCCCAGAGTCAGCCGGCTCTGCGGCCCAAGGGGTGATTCAGGGGGCTGCGCTTCCCCGGCGTGGGCTCGCCTCCCCCACCTCCTCCTCTGCTTCACTGTTGCAGGCCCGGCAGTTGCCGGCTCACCCACGCACCGAGGCCTGGGCCAATCGGAGGCGAGACACGCACGGGGCCCTGCGCGCAACCTGGCGCCTAAGGAGGCCTGCCAGGTGCAGACGCTTCTGCTCCCACCGGCGCCCTCCCCTCTAGAGACGCCGAGAAAACGGGAGTTAGTAGCGCCCCCACCCAACGCCGCCTCGGAGACTCGGGCTACTTCACTCTCAACCTCGAACAGTACAAAGTGTGCTAGGAGAAGACAAGATGGCGCCCAGCAGGAGGAGCGGAGAAAAGCAGGGGTGTAAATCTGGCTTCCAAAGTGGAAGCGACAACAAAGACGTGGGAGGTTTAACTGCGCAGGCGTACAGCTTCCGCAAGCTTTACAATTCCACCAGCTGGGCGCGTCCAAAACGTGGTCCCTGCCTGAGACTTATTTTACGACACTAGAGCGGTGATGGGTAGCGTCAGAAAAAGCAGGGAGCCGCGGGCGGGCCAGCTTCGCCGCGGGAAAAGAACGAGAGGCGGAGTGTCCGCAACGCGCACGCGCAACGAAAGTCAATGGCGGTCTGGAGAGACTGGCGGAAGCCAGCTTTGCAATATGGCGGCTGAGGCAGACGGACCGCTTAAACGGCTGCTCGTGCCAATTCTTTTACCTGAGAAATGCTACGACCAACTTTTCGTTCAGTGGGACTTGCTTCACGGTGAGTTTTATTCAGCATCCGATCCAAGTCCTGCTCGAGTGAGCGTGGACCCTTCTTAGTCCAAGGCTTCACCGGCGACTGACGGCAATTAGTGCCGCCACGCCGAGCTGAACGGAAGTCACTTCTGAGAGGGGCGGAAGTGTCTCGGGCTCCTTAGAGGGAGGACGCCATATTTGTGCCAGTGGGGAAGTCGCCGGGTGGAATTACTTCTTTGTGGAGTTTGTGATTTACCGACAATGAAAGATGAAAAGACTCAACTTCTATAAAACAAAATAAAAATCAAGTCAAATCGTGCCAGCCTTTATTAGATCGCTAGCAGAATTAAACTTAAATTCAAAGCCCCTGATGAATCGGGTCCCATTGCACCCCCAAAGGCTCCACCACCCTGATTGCATTCTTTCCAGTCTCCTCATAGTCTGATTTCTGATTTCGGAATAATTTGCCTTCCTTCTTTTGTATTTATTTCTTCTTTCTTTCTTTCTTTTTTTTTAATCAAAAATTGGGGTTTCACCATGATGACCAGGCTGGTCTTGAACTCCTGACCTCAGGTGATCCACCCACCTCGGCCTCCCAAAGTGCTGGGATTACAGGCGTGAGCCACCGCGCCCGGCCTATTTCTTATTTTTCTTTTTTGCAGACAAGAGTCTCACTCTGTTGCCCCGGCTGTAGTGCAATGGCGCGATCTAGGCTCACCAACTCTTCCTCCCAGGTTCAGGCGATTCTCTTGCCTCAGCCTCCTGAGTGGCTGGGATTACAGGCATGTGCCACCATGCCCCACTAATTTTATATTTTTAATAGAGACAGATGTGCCACCATGCCCCACTAATTTTATATTTTTAATAGAGACGGATGTGCCACCATGCCCCACTAATTTTATATTTTTAATAGAGACGGGAGTTTCTCCATGTTGGTCAGGGTGTTCTCGAACTCCCGACCTCAGGTGACTGCCTGCCTCCGGCCTCCCAAAGTGCTGGGATTTCAGGGGTGAGCCACCGCGCCCAGCCTTTCCTTCCTTATTGTGATTGTGAGACAGCTTCGAAACAAGGCCCACCGTCAGACCATTTGGGAAGCATCAGTATGCCCCTGTCAGTTTATGCTACCTGTCTTAAGTTCATGGGGCACTTTGTTTTTAGCCACATTTATGACCCGTGAGAGTCTGACTCCCACTGGACCAAGCTCCTTGAGGGGCAGGCTTCAAGGCTGGAGAAGTTATGGATGGCCAGGGCATAAAAGCTAGCCCTAGAAGGGTAAGGTTTATTCCCTGAGTAGGGGTCAGGGACAGAGTGTTCAAGAAGGAGTCATATGGGCCAGGTGGGGGTGGCTCATGCTTGTAATCCCAGCACTTTGGGACCTGGAGGCGGGTTGATCACGAGGTCAGGAGTACCAGACCAGCCTGGCCAACATGGTGAAACCCTGTCTCTACTAAAAATACAAATAATTAGCTGGGCATGGTAGCGAGCACCTGTAATCCCAGTTATGCATGAGGCTGAGGCAATTCGCGTGAACCCAGAAACAGAGGTTGCAGTGAGCCGAGATCACCATACCACTGCATTCCAGCCTGGGCAACAGAGACTTCGTCTCATAATTAAAAAAAAAAAAAAAAAAAAAAAAAAAAAAAAAAAAAAAAAAAAAAAAAAAAAAAAAAAAAAAAAAAAGCCCTCCCTGTCTCCCACCCTCAATGGCTCCTTTCCCCTCGCAAAAATTAAAAAAACTAAAAAAATGATATGAAGATCTGTCTTTGGAGAAAGAAGACATGTGAAATGAATGGGCCACCCATTGGCCCAGAGAAAATTCTCGGGCATTTCTCAGCTTTTTTTTTTTTTTTTTTTTTTTTTTTGAGACGGAGTTTCACTCTTGTTGCCCAGGCTGGAGTGCAATGGCACAATCTCGGCCCACTGCAACCTCTCTCAGGTTCAAGGGATTCTCCTGCCTCAACTTCCTGAGTAGCTGGGATTACAGGCGTGTGTCACCACTGCCTGGCTAATATTTGTATTTTTAATAGAGATGGGGTTTCTCCATGTTGGTCAGGCTGGTCTTGAACTCCCAACCTCAGGTGATCCGCCCACCTCAACCTGTCAAAGTGCTGGGATTATAGGCGTGAGCCACCACACCCGGCCTGTTTCTCACTTTTATACAGAGAAGCAATGGAGAGCGTGGAGATCAAGCCAAATCTGGATGTTAATTTATAGGGAATGTAAGATTGGATGTGGGGTGGGTAGGCATTGGAGAAAAGCTGTTTTGGAAAGTAATAGTCTAGGGTCAGGCACAATGGCTCGAGTCTGTAATCCCAGCAATTTGGGAGGCTGAGGTGGGTGGATCACCTGAGGTCAGGAGTTCAAGACCAGCCTGGCCAACATGGTAAAACTCCATCTCTACTAAAAACACAAACATTAGCCAGGCACGGTAGCCCGAGCCTGTAATCCCAGCTACTTGGGAGGCTGAGACAAGAGAATTGCTTAACCCGAGAGGCAGAAGCTGCCGTGGCCTGAGATTGGGCCACTACACTCCAGCCTGGGCTACAGAGCAAGATGTCTCAAAAAAAAAAAAAATGAGGTGGTTTGGAGCAGGAAGGACTAGGCCTTTTTCCCTGCCCTCTGCCCCTCCTCCCCCAAGACATTGTAAGACCGTGGTGTGGGTAAGGGGGGTCGGGGAGAGCCCACGGGAGTACTTCAAGCCTTGCTCTCAGTTTCAGACATCTCCTGTCTGCTTACCGTTTTTTCTCTTCTCAGTTCCCTGCCTCAAGATTCTCCTCAGCAAAGGCCTGGGGCTGGGCATTGTGGCTGGGTCACTTCTAGGTATGTATCTTATTCCTGCTGTTTGGTTGGGGGTGGAGGTGCTAAGAGGCCGTCTACTGTGTGGGTGTTGGCTCTGTAGCTGTTGTGTTGCATCCCAAAGAAGAGCCTCCTCAGTCCTACTCTTCTCATCTTTCCCTAGTAAAGCTGCCGCAGGTGTTTAAAATCCTGGGAGCCAAGAGTGCCGAAGGGTTGAGCCTGCAGTCTATAATGCTTGAGCTAGTGGCATTGACTGGGACCATGGTTTACAGCATCACTAACAACTTCCCATTCAGGTGAGGGGCCACCCATCCTTCCCGAGGGTAATACCACAACTCTAATGGGGATTCAGGTGAAGGAGGTTACAGGGAAGGAAAGTGGCTGGGCGCAGTGGCTCACGCCTGTAATCTCAGCACTTTGGGAGGCCAAGGTGGGTGGATCACCCGAGGTCGAGTTCGAAACCAGCCTGGCCAACATGGTGAAACCCCGTCTCTACTAAAAAAAAAAATTCAAAAATTAGCTGAGCATAGTAGTGCGCGCCTGTAGTCCCAGCTACTCGGGAGGCTGAAGCAGGAGAATTGCTTGAACCCAGGAGGCGGAGGTTGCGGTGGGCCGAGATTACGCCATTGCACTCCAGCCTGGGTAACGAGCGAAACTCTGTCTCAAAAAAAAAAAAGAATTAGCCAGGTGTGGTGGTGGGCACCTGTAATCCCAACTGCTTGGGAGGCTGAGGCAGGAGAATCTCTTGAACCTGGGAGGCGGAGGTTGCAGTGAGCCGAGATCATGCCACTGCACTCCAGCCTGGGCAACAAGAATAAAACTGAAAAAAAAAAAAAAAAAAATGCAAGAGGGCAAGGAAGTTTTAAGCTCTTTTAGAAACAGAATTATCACCAGTGGAGGTGACCTTGAAAAGGGGTGAGCATCCCAAGAATGGCCAAGATTCAGAATGAGCCACTCACATTTGGGGGCTGTAGAGAAGCCTGAACAGAGCATCATGTTCCTGGATGGGCTATGGAGGCTTTCCCTGCCTCTTTCTAGGCCCCCCTTTCTTCCTCCCAACTCTTGACTCTGCAGCTCTTGGGGTGAAGCCTTATTCCTGATGCTTCAGACGATCACCATCTGCTTCCTGGTCATGCACTACAGAGGACAGACTGTGAAAGGTGCTGGGGACTTACCCAAGAGCAGGCTGCATGGTTCCTGGGCACTCTCGGACCTGGGAAAGCCAGATGATGTTGAGATTGACAAGGACTCCTGTCTCCCCACTCCTAGGTGTCGCTTTCCTGGCTTGCTACGGCCTGGTCTTGCTGGTGCTTCTCTCACCTCTGACGCCCTTGACTGTAGTCACCCTGCTCCAGGCCTCCAATGTGCCTGCTGTGGTGGTGGGAAGGGTGGGTACGAGGAGCAAGGGACAAGATGTTGTTGGGTGGGCGGAGGGGGAGGGTCAAGGGGCAGACTGGAAGGTCAAAGTGTGGGGTGTTGGACTTGGGGGAGTGGGGAAATTAGCGATGGCAGTGTGGGAAGAGCTCAGATGACAGAGCCAAAGGTCTCAACTCCTCCCCTAGCTTCTCCAGGCAGCCACCAACTACCACAATGGGCACACAGGCCAGCTCTCAGCCATCACAGTCTTCCTATTGTTTGGGGGCTCCCTGGCCCGAATCTTCACTTCCATTCAGGTGAGTGCAACATCATTTTTCTAGAAGGCACTAAAACCTTATCATCTTACTTCTCCCAGCTACAGGCCAAAGCTGTCCCTGTCAGAAACCTTTGTCCATGAGGGAACCTTTCTTGAGTTATGCTGAAGGGTAACCCTGGCTCTGTCTCTTACGACCAGGAAACTGGAGACCCTCTGATGGCTGGAACTTTTGCGGTCTCCTCCCTCTGCAACGGCCTCATCGCTGCCCAGCTTCTCTTCTACTGGAATGCAAAGCCTCCCCACAAGCAGAAAAAGGCGCAGTAGAGCCAGCTGCTAGTCATTCTGTTTCCATTCATTCGCCCAACCTCAGGGTTCTCCCCATCTGAGCCAGCCTGCTGGTGTGACTTACTCAACCGCCATTCCTCTGCAGTGGCAGACTTCCTGAGCCAGGGTTTGCTTTTAGTGGAAATAAATGGTTGATGGATCTAGATCCTTAGAAAAGGAGAGGATGGGGGTAGCGTCTTCCAAGCCAAAATTTTGACATTTGAGTGCTTTTCTAAGCCCTGTACATGTACTGTTAACTCAGTCATTCAGCCAAGCCCCTGCCTCTAGCAGCAATTTCCGGCTGTTGACCCTCTCCCTGGGCAAATGTTTTACCCTGGCCTCTAACCTCCCTACTTCCCTTCTGGCACTACAAGAGAGCCTGGACAGCAGAGTGGAGGGAACTGGGGGGCTGTGGCTGCCTCCCTCCCTCCCTGAGCCTGGCTGGGACTGCCTCGCAGACCCCAGTGCTGGGGGTGGGGGAAGGGGGACAGAGAATGACTCAGACAGGGCCCCAGGGTGGGGTGAGGAGGTTCCTGCTCTGGCAGGTCTAGGCGGAAGGGAGTGGAGATGGGGCTGGTTCCTGCTGCAGTGAGGGGAACAGATGGGACAATAAAGACTGGAGACGCAGTTGAACAATACAAAACTGTGTTTAATACTACCAAAAATATAACTGTGTGCTGCTCTCTCTGGCTTCCATGGGAGGACTGCAGGCAGCCCCTGAACTGTAGTCCAATACAGGAAAGGGTCGGCCGCCTCCGGTAGGGAATGCTGCCGGTTTAAAAAAGGAAGAGGAGGCCGATCCGGTGAGGTCTGCATCCATGAGGGTTAGAGGTGGGTTAGGGGCATGGGAGTACCAGAAAGGGGAGGGTTGTATGGAGTGGGAGAGCCAGGGGGCAGGTAGGGGACATAGGGGGGCAGCAGCTCCCCCTGGAGCCTAGGGTCACTCTGAGGGAGGGAGCACGGTGAGGGGGCCTCCAGTTTGCAGTGGGAAGAGCTGCAGAGAGAAACAAGAGGTTAGACGGCACTTCCTGGGTTGGAGGTGAGTCTGACCAGTTCTGGGCAGACAGGGTAGAGCTTGCCACCCACCCAGCCCTGGCTATGCAGCCCGCTGGGCGCAGCTGGCCTGGAAGCCGACCCGGCGATGGAGAGCCCGCGGCCCTGTTGGGGCACGCTCGGAGGCGGGCTTGCGTGCTGCAAGGCTGTTTCCTCTTGGGGCGTCAGGCCAGGAAGGGGCAGAATGGGCTTGGCCTCTCCTTGCCCCCAGGGCTGGGAGAGGAAGTCGGGTCACACACAGGCCAGCAGCAGGGGGGAAATGGGGCATCTAACTAGGACACAATCGCATCCAGGGGTCTGTCACCTGACCCTGCAGGTCCGCCACCTCGGGACTGAGAGGGAAACGCCCTCTGGAAGAACCCTGGCCCGCCTCACCCTACACTGGCCTCGGAGGTACTGGGGTCTGTGACCGCCACACCTTGGCCGGGAGTGGCCTCTGCTTGGGTGGGCTCCCGTCCTCCGGCATCCGCCCCCACCCAGGCTCCAGGAGAGGGGCGCAAGGGCCTCCAACTTCAGCCCGCTTCCCAGGCACTCACCCATAGTTGCCAGGCAAATAGGCTGTCGAGTAGTTGGGGGGTTTGTACCCAAAGCCTCTGCTGGGTTGGGTGGTCGCGTACCCTGGCCCCCAGAGTGGGCCGCCGCTGGCCAGGCTGCCTCTTCCCTGTCCGCAGCGGGAAGGTCCGGCGCCCGCGCTCTTGGCCTTGCGCCGAGGCCGGTACTTGTAGTCGGGGTAGTCGCGCAGGTGCCGGGCGCGGAGCCGCTTGGCCTCCTCCACGAAGGGCCGCTTCTCGTCCTCGCCCAGCAACTTCCACTGCGCGCCCAGGCGCTTGGAGATCTCGGAATTGTGCATCTTTGGGTTCTGCTGCGCCATCTGTCGGCGCTGAGCGGAGCTCCACACCATGAACGCGTTCATCGGCCGCTTCACCTTCTCCAGGGGCAGCACCCCAGGGGCCGCGGGGCTCCCAGCGCCCTCCCGCTCCTGGGGTCCCGAAGACGACGAGGCAGCAGCCGTGGGAGCCGGAAGCTCCAGGCTCCAGGCCTGGTCCTGTGAGGAGCCCGGTAGCGCCATGGGTCGGGAGAAGCCTTAAGAGGGCGTCCTGAATGCCCTCCTCTCAATGTGAAGCGTCGATCCTGAAAATGGAAGGGTCTTCCCAGTCTGGAGTCGTTGCCAAGGAACTTGGGTTTCTAAAAAGTATATTTCATCCCTAAAGCCCAGCGCTTAAACTGGAGCCTTTGCTTCCAACCAGTTCAGCACACTTTGGGGAGAGCTGAATGCCAAATCCGCTGTCTGGTGTCCCCGCACTGAAGAGGTGCTGCTCTGAGGCCTCCTGACTGGGGGGACCCCCGGTTCCTCTCCCCGACCCGCAGCTGCGACCAGACCGACCTTCCGTGGAGGGGGTAAACCATAAAGCGCTTTGTGGTCTCCAGAGTTCCCACAGCTGCCAAGCGCAGATGCCACAGACCTCTCACACCTGGGCTCAGCGTTTGCGGCAGGCGGGCCAGACCTGGGAACAGCTTTTAAAGACTGACTCCGCCCCAGTCCCTCCCAGAAGACTGCACTCCTTAAGGGCGCCAACATCCGCCGCCCGTAGATAAACCCAGGTGTCCTGTTTGTCCCAGCCCCCCTTACCCTCAGGGTGCCACGCCCCCCACGCCCAAGACCTGCTGTCAGGCCTTCCAGCCCCCGGCTGTGATTGCCTCCCTTCCCTGAAGCACTGGCAATTTAGAGCCAATTTTTTCCACAATAGGATCAAGCACGGGGGGATCAGGTGCCCTCAGGGCTGAGTTGTGCTGAGAGGAGCTTGGGAGCATCCCCCCCCCAACACCACCCCAACCCCTTTCCTGGTGCCTATTGCTCTTCAAATTCCAGACCTGCCCCTGGGGCAAGAAAGGCTGCGGAGGGAGACCATTTTTGTTTCCTGAGTCATTCCAGCAGGTGCTTGGGTAGTGATTCCACCCCTTTCCCAAGTGAGAAAACTTAAGCCCTCCCAACTCCAATCCCTAAACCTAGATTTCTCCACTGCCATTGAATTATGGGAGGCCTTATCTTCAGTCCTCCAAGTCATGAAGGGGCAGCCAAGAAACCCAGGACAACTCCCCCGAGTTGAGAGGTCTGTGGTGTGCATGCTGGAGAAAAAGCTTAGAGCCAGATCAGAACAGCAAGCAAAGTAGGCTGGTCACCAGGCTTTCAGAGGCTGCCGTGAGGGAACCCTGCTCCCCACTCTGCCAAGGCCCAGCCCAAGCCCCAGGCTTCAGGTAATCGGATTAAGCAGCCTGCCTTGGCTCCCAGCTTCTAGCAGGAACAGCTCCAGCTCTGAGCAGCCCTGCCTAGCCTGTGCCATGACTCAGGGTATAGGAGTGGCCCAACTCCCTCTACCAGCAAACTTGGGGGAGGGGAGAAGCAACAAGGCACAAGACCCCCTCCTCTGGACCAGTAGCGAGTACCTGGACCTGGGGAGTTTAGGAATGTCAGGAATTCCCAGAAGTAAGACCATCTTTGGGACAAGAGACAATGAGAAGTCAGGTGTGGGCCGGGCGTGGTGGCTCACACCTGTAATCCAAGCACTTTGGAGGCCAAGGCGGGCGGATCACCTGAGGTTGGGAGTTCAAGACCAGCCTGACCAACATGGTAAAACCCTGTCTTTATTAAAAAAAAAAAGAGAGGAGTCAGGTGTTGGAGCAACAGAAAACAAGAGCCAGGGGCCAGGGCAGGTCAGTCCTAAAGAAACAGATGGACCAAACTGGGGACAAAGGCGGCACAGGAGCCAGAGAGCCATTTGGATTTTTTTTATTCTCTTTTTAAATACTGTACAGTGAAAAATAAATACGCCTTCTCATCCACCAGACAAGGTTGGTCCCCTCCCCCTGGGGACCTTGTCACCCCCCTTCATACACACCCCTGGTTCTACTCCAAAACCTTCCCCGTGCCTCCCACCCACTTATCTCTTACTATCCCCGTCTTCCACAGTGATGAGGCCCCAGAAATGGGGGGTACAGGATGGGAGGAGGGATAGCAGGGGAGGCCCCCTGAACGGTCAAATCTGGGTGGGTCAAGGAGCACCCCCCACCAACAGGTGGAGAATGGGGGTGTTCAGAGAGATCGGGGCATTAGAGGATAAAGGCACATCCAGTCTGATGGGGAAGGAGAGAGGCTCCCCTTACCCTGGGGGTAGGGTGGACAAGAGGGAGGGGGTATGACCCTGTTACACACCCCTCCACTAGCTCCTGGAGGTTGGGGGGTACCCAAGCTGCTGTGCCACCCCCCTCCCCCCTAGATAAGAGCAGCTCCAGCGCAGGTCAGTTGGGCCTGTGAGGGCCATGGTGTTGGGCAGCAAGCGAGATGGAGAAGGGAGGGATGCAGGCTGGAGGTTTTATGAAACCCCATTCACCATACTACCCAACTCCAAGGGGGTGGAGAGCTCCCCATTCTCCGAGGGGCCCTTAGGAAGCTTGCTGACAGAGTCACCCTGAGGGGCAAGTGGGAAAGAAAACAGAAAATCAAGCACACGGTGAGCAGAAACTCAGGTGGGTGACATTTCCTACCATCCAAGCACTCCTGGCATTTGGTGATCCAGAGGTTGGTTCCCTGATCCCACGATCCAGTCTCTCTTACTTGGGATCCAGAAAATGTGAACTACACATTCCTCTCTATCCCATTCAATGTTGACACTATTCTAAACTCCATCAAACACAACTGCCTCTGCAATTCAGTAACAGATTTCTTTTTTCTTTTGAGACGGAGTTTCGCTCTTGTTGCCCAGGCTGGAGTGCAATGGCGCGATCTCAGCTCACAGCAACCACTGCCTCCCCGGTTCAAGCCATTTTCCTGCCTCATCCTCCCGAGTAGCTGGGATTACAGGCATGCACCACTACACCCAGCTAATTTAGCATTTTTAGTAGAGACGGGGTTTCTCCATGTTGGTCAGGCTGGTCTTGAACTCCCACCCTCAGGTGATCCACCCGCCTCAGCCTCCCAAAGTGCTGGGATTACAGGCGTGAGCCACCACCCCCAGCCTCAGTAAGAGATTTCTTTGTGAAATCTTGTGTGCCCCCTGCCCCATAATAATAACAAAAAAGGATGGGGTAAATCACATCTCGCCTGCCTACCTTCTGTCCTGAAAGAGAGTCCTCTGAGGGTTTAGTGCGTTCCAGGGGTGGCCGCTGGCGGCTCTGAGACTCTGCTCGTGAGATATAATCAGCCACAGTCACTGGGGAAGGCAGGACATTAAGACTTTGAGATGGAATTCTGGTAGCCAGCCCAAGATACCCACTGAACCTGAACCCCTGATTTTCACAGGGTAGGAAGTATCCCATTCTCTCAGCTCTGAGGAAGGATTTTGGTGTCCAAAGTTGGCTGACCTGGTTGGCGGTCTCCACTGATAGAACCATCAGTCCGATTACCACGGTTACGGCGGCGGCGGCTGCGATTACGACGTTGGGGTCTTGATTCATCTTCTGTAGGGCAGGGAAAAACCAGAGTCACACATCTAACCTTCCACCCTTGATTCTTACCCATCTCTAATTTTCCAGACCCCAGGCACACCCTTACCCAGGCCATTCTCTGTCATGTTGGGCCCATCTGATTCCAGGCCTCCATCTATGACGGTCCTGTCTTCATCAGTGCGGCGGCGGCGGGAGCGGCGGCGCCTGGCACTTGCTGGGGGGGGTTCCCCAGGCTCTGAATCAACTGGGGGCTCTGGTTCAGATGTGTCCAGTAGGCTGTAGGGATTACTGTCTGGATCCTTCAGCACTGGTCAGAGAAAGAAGAGGAGTTGGCAGTCAAGTACCCATCATCTTTCCTTTTGGCCCATATTCATGAACACAGCTGTCTGGTACCTGAGCTAATAGATGAAGAATTATATCTTGAAGTGGGCCGGGGGGCAGGTGGGGGTCCCCTTCCCCGTCCCCCAGTCGGCCGCCTCCGGCTTTCTTCTCCTCGGGTTGGTGGATCCCTGTCGCCAGGCCCAGCTCGGTTGGGCTCCTCTCTCTTCTCTGACTCAGTCTCAGAAGCTGTAGACACATCTGAGCTGGGGCCTGAAGAACATGGTGGGGTTTATTCAGGGCCGTTCATCCCACTCCAAGATCCATCACATTCCCCAAGCTGGAAGAATTCTCCTTCTCACTCACAAGTCCCGCAGCCAATCACCTCTTCATTATCTCCATTACAGATTTCCCCAAACTTCCATCCAGACCTCTGCCCCTACCCACAAGCCCCACCACTCCTTGCCTCCTGTTCCCATAGCTGTCTCACCATAGGCAGGACCGCCTGTCCTCCGGCCGCGGCCCCGGCCCCCATAGCTGCCCCCGTAGGTTCGAGTCGCATGGAGGGAGGAGGAGGAGCTCTCATCAGTGCTATATCCAGCCTTGTCACTGCCACCGCTGCCCCGCCCACTCCCAGGAGGGCGAAAGCCCAGCCCAATCTGCCGAAGCTGCTCATCAATTTGCAGCCTTTCCAAGCGAAGCTGCTCTACCTCCTGGTTGGGTAGAAGATATGGGAAGGAGAAATAAAATCAGTGCCTTTCTTCATGCTTCTCCACCCTGACTGTCCCCCTCTATATCTAATCTCTCAGGAATGTAAGGAGAAGGAAGATAACTGGCTAAACGAGGAAGCCCCAAATTTCCACAAATGTTTTCTACACAGAGAAACAGGGCACCAAAATTCCTGAGTTTATCCCCACAGCAGTCTGAGTCCCCTTTCCACCCCCAGCGCTTTCCTCTCCTGGCCTGGGTACCTGCAGGTAGGAGAGGTGATACTCCAGCAGAGCCTGGGCATTGCTGATGTTCTCTCGGGTGCCAACAAAGATGAAGGGAACCATTCCCTGGAGAGCAGAGGGCAGAAACGATGGATCAGAAAGGAAAATGAAATGGAAGGACTGACCCCGCCCAGTCTCCTAGGGGAGCCTGCCCAGTGGGATCATTCTGGGCTCTAAATCTACTAGGGTTAAAGTTTCCATATTCCACCCTCTCAAAGAACAATCCCAGCCCTCAGAGGACAATCCCATTTACTTCCGGAAACCAATTTCTATGCCCAGTTGTCCCATACCCATACCTCCTCCCTGGGGTTCTTCTTGTCATTATCACCTTCCACTCGAACCCTCACCACACCAGATTTATCCACAATCTCCTGGATCACTTTCCCGTTCTTTCCAATCACTTTGCCTGGAATAGGTAAAGGAGGAATTAAACCTTTTTTTTTTTTTTTTGAGGAAATAAGAATAAAGCTGATAAAACGTCTTCCAGCCTCATTTTCTTTCTCTATATGGGTTCCATTTACTTCATTCTCCTGCTTCTAGGTTTCTGATGTGCTTTTACAGAACAAAATATTACAATCCCTAGAAATTTATTCTTTCATTTTTATCACTCCCTTTACAGACTGTTTTCTCTGTCCTTGTGAAATTGGGAGTCTCTAGGGAGGTGCCAATCCCTGGATACAAGCTCAGAATCACTGTAGAGAATCTTGATTCTGACCTCTAACTGTATATACACACCACCAACTCACCAACCAGGTTCCTGGGCACTTGCACTGAGTCCTCAGAAAACTCAAGGTAGCTTCGGGCCTGTCGGCAAGCCTCAGGAGTCTAAAGGAAGAACAGCGGGGAGTTGTTACTGCATCAGAAGACCAACTGGGAGCGGTGGCTCATGCCTGTAATCCCAGCACTTTGGGAGGCTGAGGCAGGTGGATGACTTGAGGTCAGGAGTTCAAGACCAGCCTGGGTGATATGGTGAAACCCCATCTCTACTAAAAATACAAAAATCAGCCAAGCATGGTGGCTCATATCTGTAATCCCAGCTACTCGGGAGGCTGAGGCAGGAGAATTTCTTGAACACAGGAGGCAGAGGTTGCAGTAAGTCGAGATTGCGGGCTGGATGTGGTGGCTCACTCCTGTAATCCCAGCACTTTCGGAAGCCAAGGCGGGTGGATCACCTGAGGTCAGGAGTTCAAGACCAGCCTGGCTAACATGGTGAAACCTCTCTCTACTAAAAATACAAAACTTAGCTGGCCATGGTGACTCATGCCTGTAATCCCAGCTACTCAGGAGGCTGAGGCAGAAGAATTGCTTGAACCCAGGAGACAGGGGTTGCAGTGAGCCAAGATCATACCACTGCACTCTAGCCTAAGTGACAAAAGGAAAAACTCCGTCTTAAAAAAAAAAAAAAAAAAAAAAAAAAAATTGCGCCACTGCACTCCAGCCTGGGCAACAGAGTGAGTTAGACTCTGTCTCAAAAAACAAAAATTAATTAAACAAATTAAATAAATAACTTCAAAAAACAAAACATAGTGAAACCCCGTCTCTACTAAAAATATAAAACTTAGCTGGGCATGGTGGTGCATGCCTGTAGTCCCAGCTACTTGAGAGGCTGAGGCAGAAGAATCGCTTGAACCTGGGAAGCGGAGGTTGCAGTGAGCCAAGATTATGCCACTGCACTCCAGCCTAGGTGACAGAGTAAGACTGTCTAAAAAAAAAAAAACAGAGGACCTTGGCCAGGCACAGTGGCTGACACCTGTAATCTCAACAATTTGGGAGGCCAAGAGTTAAGACCAACTTGGGCAACATAGAGATCTGGTCTTTTTTTTTTTTTTGAGACGGAGTTTCACTCTTGTCACCCAGGCTGGAAGTGCAGTGGTGTGACTGGAGTGCAATGGCACAATCTCAGCTCACCGAAACCTCCATCTCCCGGGTTCAAGCGATTCTCCTGCCTCAGCCTCCTGAGCAGCTGGGACTACAGGCATGTGCCACCACACCCAGCTAATTTTTTGTATTTTTTTTAGACGGGGTCTCACTCTGTTGCCCAGGCTGGAGTGCAGTGGTGCAATCTCAGCTCACTGCAACCTCCGCCTCTCCGGTTCAAGCGATTCTCCTGCCTCAGCCTCCCAAGTAGCTGGGACTACAAGCATGTACCACCACACCCAGCTAGTTTTTTCTATTTTTAGTAGAGACAGGGTTTCACCATGTTGGCCAGGCTGATCTTGAAGTCCTGACCTTGTGATTCACCTGCCTCAGCCTCCCAAAGTGCTAGGATTATAGGTGTGAACCACCACACCCGGCTATTTTTTGTATTTTCAGTAGAGATGGGGTTTCTCCATGGTGGTCAGGCTGGCCTTGGAGTTCAAGATAATCTGCCCGCCTCGGCCTCCCAAAGTACTAGGGTTACAGGTATGAACCAATGCACCCGGCCTATTTTTTTTTCTATTTTTTGTCTCACTCTATTGACTTTGTTGCCCAGGTTGGTTCAGCGGCACCATCACAGTGCACTGCAGCCTCAACTTCACAGGCTCAAGTGATTCCCCTGCCTCAGCCTCCCAAGTAGCCAAGTAGCTGGGGCCACAAGTGTATGCCACCATGCTCAGTTAACATTTTTTGTTTTTGGGGGTTTTTGTGGGGGGCAGGTAAAGACAGGGTCTCTCTACGTTGCCCAGGTTGGTCTCAAACTCCTGGGCTGAAGTGATTCTCCCTTCCATCTTCCCACTTCAGCCTTCCGAGTAGCTGGGACTATAGGTATGCACCACCACTTCCAAAATTCTCCACAAATTCTCCACAAAATTTGTGGAGAATTTTGTGTATTCTCCACAAAAATTTAAACATTTTTGTAGAGATTGGGTCTCACTATATTGCACAGGCTGGTCTCAAACTCCTAAGCTCAAGTGATCCTCCTACCTCAACTTCCCAAGGTGCTGAGATTACAGATGTTAGCCACTGTGTCCAGCCTGAGGCTTGCTTTCTACTTCAGCCTCTCTTCCCTCTATTCCCTAAGAGACCCAGAATAGAGATCCTTTGCTGACCTCCCCATAGATGCGGAAAGTGCAGGTCTCTTCACCCAACTCAATGGCGGTCACTCCAGGTACTTTTCGGGCCTGCTGGATGTTGGCACCATGAGTCCCAATTGCCAGTCCCATCAGGTCCTCTCGCACTGTGAACTCCTCCTGGAAGGCTGCTGCCAACTGCTTGCTTGTCTGAAAGGAAAAGTCACTGTAGGAATCAGGGTGGTAGAATCTCAGAACACAGTCCTAGGCACATGACCCTTGGCATAACTTAAATAAGGAAAAATGTATGGTATTAACAGAAAGCCAAAACCACTCTAGAGTCTGCTGACCACCAGGACCTATGTGAAAAGGTCGGGAACTTCTTTTTTTTTTTTTTTTTTTTTTTGATGGAGTCTTGCTCTGTCACCCGGGTTGGATGGAGTGCAGTGGTTTGATCTCGTGGATGACCTCAGGTGATCCACCCACCTCAGCCTCCCAAAGTGTGCTGGGATTACAGGTGTGAGCCACCACGCCCCACCAAGGTCAGGAACTGTTAATTCCACTCCTACCTTCCAAATACCAATGGTTTGTAGGGGGAGGGAAGGTAATGAGGGCAGAGTTTGGACTGGAACTCACCAAAGTTCTAGATTTGGCCCTAACAAATATCTGTGTATGTGATCTTAAAATACACTCTGCCTCTGGTGTCATCTGTTAAGTGATTATATCCAATTTATCTTATTCTAAAACTAGCAAGAGGATTAGACGTGGCTATTGTGAAAGTACTTCTCACAAGGTACATGCAAATGTAAGGAACTCTTACCTCAACCAAACCAGTATCAACTCATCCCCAAATAAAACCTAACAACTTAAGTAAAAAGCAAGAGGTTAAGAAAAACAGAAAACATGCCTATAGAACACCATATTTTCACTTCATTTCTCAATCAGTCCTTAGAGGAACCCCTGGGTTCAGGGGCAGGAAGACAGGAAAGGTTTTAGAAAACTGAATCCCATGTTGTAAGCACCAAATAGAAAAAATATCTAGGCTGGGTGCGGTGGCTCACACCTGTAATCCCAGCACTTTGGGAGGCTGAGGCAGGCGGATCACCTGAGGTCGGGAGTTTGAGACCAGTCTGACCAACATGGAGAAACCCCATCTCTACTAAAAATACAAAATTAGCCAGGTATGGTGGCACATGCCTGTAATCCTAGCTACTGGGGAGGCTGAGGCAAGAGAATCGTTTGAACCCGGCAGGCAGAGGTTGTGGTGAGCCGAGACTGCCATTATTGCACTCTAGCCTGAGCAACAAGAGCAAAATTCGATCTTAAAAAAAAAAAAAAAAAAAACCTGAAAGAAGACATTCCCAGATTGCAATATACTACTTCTACTTCCAAGTTGGATAGGACTGTATTATAGCAAGGATTTACACCAGGCAAGAAGAAAAAGCTGGAAAAAGAAACTAAGTTGAGGCTGAGCGCAGTGGCTTATGCCTGTAATCCCAGCACTTTGTGAGGCCAAGGCAGGCGGATCACGAGGTCAAGAGATCGAGACCATCCTGGCCAGTATGGTGAAACCCTGTCTCTATTAAAGAATACAAAAAAAGGCCGGGCGCGGTGGCTCACGCCTATAATCCCAGCACTTTGGGAGGCCGAGGCGGGTGGATCACGAGGTCAAGAGATTGAGACCATCCTGGTCAACATGGTGAAACCCCGTCTCTACTAAAAATACAAAAATTAGCTGGGCATGGTGGCACGTGCCTGTAGTCCCAGCTACTCGGGAGGCTGAGGCAGGAGAATTGCTTGAACCCAGGAGGCGGAGGTTGCAGT
>PVKV010014688.1:0-56499 GCA_004027835.1 Alouatta palliata | reverse complement strand
ACTGGATGTCCAGTTTGTTGATGATGAAGTTATTTCTTTCTGTTTCTTAGTTTTCCTTCTAACAGTCTGGCCCCTCTGCTGTAGGACTGCTGAGGTCCACCCCCGGTCCTGCTTGCCTGGGGATCACCTGCAGTGGCTGTAGGACAGTAAGGGTTGCTGCCAGTTTCTTCTTCTGCTATCTTTGTCCCAGGAGATTACCCTCCACGCTTTCACTGGGAGCTGCAATCCTCAGCTGCTCCTAATCCGGCTTTTCTCTTTAATGAAAAGCAGCCCCAAATCATTGTCTAACAAAGAGCAGCCCGTAAAGTAGAGCTGCAGAAGCGAGAAGCAAGCTGTGAGTATGCACAGGTGAATGCTGGCAGGAACTAGCAGTTAGACATCTTCAAGATGGGGGCTTCATCTTCCCTTTTCTGCCAGCCACATGTACAGTAAGAAGCAGACAAGATGGCTCAGGTAGACTGAAAGGCCTATTTGCATAATAAGATTATGCAAAATCTGCTATGTAAATATCATCTGCTATGTAAATATCACACCTAATGGAACCAATCTGTGAACCCTATGTAAACCAGACACCGCCACCTCAAACCTGACTATAAAGTTCGGTGCTGCCTGCAGGTCCTTTCCACTCAGGACCCTACTCTCTCTATAAAGAAAACTGTTTCTCTTTCTCTTCTCTTCTGCCTGTTAAACCTGTACTCCTAAATTCCTCGTGTGTGCCCATGTGTTACATTTTCCTGCTGTGTGACCATGAATCCCAGGGTATATACTCCAGACAACATAGCCACTTCAGTGGGGGTTTGCTGTACAGATTATTTCATTATCCAGGTATTAAACTTAGTACCCAT
Organism: Alouatta palliata; assembly: GCA_004027835.1. Lineage (NCBI taxonomy): Eukaryota > Metazoa > Chordata > Mammalia > Primates > Atelidae > Alouatta > Alouatta palliata. The sequence continues at coordinate 55,654 of PVKV010014688.1, read as the reverse complement.
TCGTGATTTTTCCTGATCCTCTCCCTCCTCCCACTGTCTATCGTGCAATAGGCCCCACTGTGTGTTGTTCCTCTCTATGTGTCCATGTGTTCCCATCATTTTGCTCTCACTTATAAGTGAGAGCATGAGGTATTTGACTTTCTGTTCCTGCATTAGTTTGCTAAGGATAATGGCCTCCAGCTCCATCCACATCTCTGTGAAGGATATGATCTCAATCTTTCTCATGGCTGCATAGTATTTCATGACCTATATGTACCATATTTTCTTTACCCAGTCTATCATTGATGAGTATTTAGAATGATTCCAGGTTTTTGCTATTGTGAATAGTGCTGCAATGAACATATGTTTGCATGTGTCTTTATAACAGAATGATTTATATTTCTTTGGGTAGATACCCAGTAACGGATCGCTGGTTTCAAAGGTATTTCTGTCTTTAGGTCTTTGAGGAATCATCACACTGTCTTCCACAATCGTTGAACTAATTTACACTCCCGTCAACAATGGATAAGCATTCCGTTTTCCTCCACAACCTCATCAGCACTTGCTATTTTTTTTATTTTCATGATAGCCAATTTGACTGGTGTGAAATGGTTTCTCACTGTGGTTTTGATTTGCATTTCTCAAAAGATCAGTGATACTGAGATTTTTTTTTTTTCATATTCTTTTTGGCCACATGTATGCCTTCTTTTGAGAAGTGTTTCTTCATATCCGTTGCCTACTTTTTAGTGGGGTTGTTTGTTTTTTCTTGTAAATTTGTTTAAGTTCCTTATAGACTTTTGATATTAGATCTTTGTTGGATGTACAGTTTGCAAAATTTTTCTCCCATTCTGTAGACTGTCTGTTTACTCTGCTGATGATAGTCTCTTTTGCTGTGCAGAAGCTCTTTAGTTTAATTAGATCCCATTTATCAATTTTTGCTTTTGTTGCAATTGCTTTTGGAATCTTCATCATAAAATCTTTGCCCATGCCTATCTCCTGAATGGTATTGCCTAGGTTTTCTTCTAGGGTTTTATAGACTGGGGTTTTACATTTAAGTCTCTAATCCATCTTGAATTAACTTTTGAAATACAAACTTTTTTTCTTTAATGCTTTTTTAATTTTTTTGAGACAGTCTGACTCTGTCACCCAGGCTGGAGTGCAGTGGCTCGAGCTCAGTTCACTGCAACTACCGGGTTCAAGTAATTCTCATACCTCAGCCTCCCAAGTGGCTGGGATTACAGGCGTGTGCCACCATCCTCAGCTAATTTTTGTATTTTTAGTAGAGGTGGGGTTTCGCCCTGTTGGCCAGGCTGGACTCCTGGCCTCAAGTGATCCACCTGCCTCAGCCTCCCAAAGTGCTGGGATTATAGGCATCAGCTACCATGCCTGGCCACAATTTTTTAAGAATACAAACAGCCAGTAATATAAAACATTTTTCAAACTCATCATAGTGGAACTACTACAGTGAGATATTATTTTTAACCATTGAATTTTACAGATATTTTTGAAAAAGGGAAATACTAAGTATTGATAAAGGAGAAGCATTCATACATTTCTGTTGGCAATACAGACTGGAAGCACATATCTGGAGAAAATGGAAGAATTATTAATTTTTAATAATTAAAATTAAAATTTAAGAATTTAAAAAATTTCTTAAATTTTAATTATTAAAATTTAATGATTAAAAACCAAGATTTTAATTATTCCTAAATGCAGAGTGGTATCCTAGATTGAATCCTGGGACAGAATACTGATTTCAGTGGAACAACTGGTGAATTCGAATAAAGTCTGTAGTTTAAGTTAATAGTATTATACCAAAGTTAATTTCTTAGTTTTGACAAATGAACCACAGTTATGTAAGATGTCAAAATTAGTAGAGGTTGGGTGAAGGAAATGTGAGAACTATGGACAATTTTTGCAATTTTTCTGTAAATCAAAATCATCCCAAAATTTAAAAAATTAGACATTATGTCATTTAACCCAATAAATTCTACTCTAAGATAGTAACTATGGGAGATAATCAGATGAAAAATAGCTTGGGATAAGTTATTCATTGCTTAAAGAGAAATGGTTAAAAAAAGAAAAAAGGGAATAAAAAATCCTCATGCTCAACACTATGGGCAGTGGAAACCCACCTTCATCCATGCACAGAGTGATTATGAGAGCCATTCTAGATGATGGGGCACAGCAGTGAACAAAAGAAAAATCTGTAATGTAAGAAGCTTAATTCCTGGCTGGGCGCAGTGGCTCATGCCTGTAATCCCAGTACTTTGGGAGGCTGAGGCAGGTGGATCACTTGACGTTAGGAGTTCGAGACCATACTGGCCAACATGGTGAAACCCCGTCTCTATTAAAAATACAAAAACTTAGCTGGGTGTGGTGGCAGGCACTTGCAATCCTAGCTACTCAAGAGGTGGAGGCAAGAGAATCGCTTGAACCCCGTGAGGCAGAGGTTACAGTGAGCAGACATCACACCACTGCACTCCAGCCTGGGTGACAGAGTGAGACTATCTCAAAAGAAAAAAAAAAAGAGGCTTAATTCCTGAAATGGGGGGAAAAAGGCAAATGAATAAGTAAAACAAAATGTGTAGTATATTAGTGATAAGTGTTAAGAAATAAAACTAGGAAGGCGATATAAAATGTCAGGGAGAGGTTACAATTTTAGGTGGCGAGACCAGAGAAGGCCTCACGGGGAAGGTGATTTTTGAGTGAACAGCCAAGGAACTGAGGCGTGAGCCCAGTAGATGCCTAGGGAAGGAACATCCCAGGCAGAGGGAACAGCAAGCCCAAAGCCCTCATAGCAAGAGTGTGTCTGCAAGGTCTGAGGACTCAGCTGATGCAGAGTGAGCAAGAAGGACTAGAAAGAGAGTAGCTGATAATGTTGGAAGGGAGGGCAGGGGGTAAAGACTGGCTCTTATCTGTATATGCTGTACATTCTTTCTGCCTTATTAATAAGAAACATAATTGTATGAAAAACAATAAACCCTTGCTCCTTTCAGGAAATGTCTGACCAGGTACACAAAGGCAAGTTGGAAACAGTAACTCCTCAAGGACCACAACTCACGCCTGTGGTGGGAGTTACTATGTTAAATAGTATTGTTTTTAAATATCCATAAATTTAAAGCTATTCATTTATTCATTCAAGAAGTATGTTGAATGGTTAGTATATGCCAACACTGTTAAAATCTTTAAGAGGAAGAATTTTGCCTAAATGCATCTGAGTATAACGCTGAACATTGCAGAATTATAAGTAATGAGAGAAATCTGACATGACCGACTCCATCTTGCTTTCAACCTCAAAGACTACTCTTTTCTTTTTCTTTTCTTTTCCTCTTCTCCTCCCCACCCCCTCCCACCTCCTTCCCTCCCACCCTCCCTCCCTCTCCTTCCTTCCTCTTTCCCTTCCCTTCCTTCCTTCCTTCCTTCCTTCCTTCCTTCCTTCCTTCCTTCCTTCCTTCCTTTCTCTCCTTTCTTTCTTTCTTTCCTTCTGTTGTTTACTCTGGCATGGAGGCCAAGATAATATGAAAAGAATTTAGTTTATAGTTAAACTTTGAAGCAAGGAAAATTGACACCCTTCCTTGCTGGAGACTGACGCTGCATTCATAATACAAGATTTATGGTTAGGGCTTGAACTTTGCTAAAGAAAAAGCATGGTTAAACAATAACCTACCACTGCTTAGCTTGTTTTATTCATTGCTTTCTGCTCCAAAGTCATATGAGAAGTCACAAGATTTGTAACTTCCCCAACAACTCCTACAGATAACTTCACTATTGTGAAATCTAAAGAAGTGGTCTTTGAGATATTTTTCAGATTTAGCATTTCAACAAAGAGATGACACCTGGTTCTGAGAATACCCTTTCCCTCTTCCCTGGGAAAAGACTTAGCTGTGTGAAGACAATTTAGACACCCCTGCGATTTCATCTTTATCCAATCAATTGTTTCAGTTCCCCCACCACCTGCCTACCAATTTACCCTTAAAAATTTTACCCTTTTAATTCTTGGAGAGACAGATTTAAGAAATTTCTCCCGTTCTCCTTGCTTGTCTGGCCCCACAATAATTAAACTATTTCTTTTCTGCAATACCTGCTGTTCTCAGTGCATCAGTTTTTCCAAGCAGCAGGCAAGAAGATCTCATCAGTCTATGACAATGGTGGAACAATGAGGACTGAACCAGGAGTGTGGCACACCTCAGACCCAAGTCCTGCCCCTGTTAGTAACCAGTTATGTGATCTCTTTGGCCTGTTTCTTCATATATCAAAGATTTAGAAAGATGATCTCTCAGGTCTCTGTGTAGCTTTACTAGCATTTTGGCTGTATCTGTAGACTAATAATCTAATATCTCCCTTGTCCCCCAACTGCCATTTCCTCTGTAGCTCCCAGATGTAAGGAGTTAAAAAGTCTCTGGGTACTACACTCTGCCTTTCTGCTACTTATCTACAGTGGCATGTCCAGGAGTAAATATAGATGGTGGAAAGACGACTGCACTGGAAAACAAGGCACCTGGAATGGAGCCCTGGCTCTGCAACTGCCTCTCTGTGTTACCTTTGGTAAGCACTCAAACTTCCTTGGGCCCTACTTTTCCCTGCTGCCACAGACTAGAGTTCAACTAGATCCATGATTCTCAACAATGGCAGTATTTTAGAATCACTTGGGGTGTTTGATAAAAATATTGATGCCTATGCTTCACCCCAGGCCAATTAAATCAGGACCTTACCAGGGTTAGGCCTGAGCAAGTAATTGCAAAAAGTGGCCAATGCTAAATGAAATTTATTTGTAAAAGCAAAGGGCCAGGAATAGCCAAAACGATCATGGTAGCAGATGTCAAAACTCCTTAAAAAGCTACAATAAGCAAAACAGGGTAGCACTGGCATGAACACAAATAGACCAATAGACCTATACACATAAGAGCACCGGATTTGTGACAAAGATGCCCCTGCAGTATGGTGGGGGAATGAGCGGAAGTTTCAATAAATGGTGCCATAATAACTGCCTATCAGTAAAGGAATAAATGAACCTTGAGTCCCTATCTCACACCATATCTTAAAAACAATTCCTGATGGGTGACAGACCTACATGTGAAAAGTAAAACATAACATGAAAACAAGATGAAAATAACACAGAAAGTCTTTTTTTCTACCTTGGGCTTGTGTGGTGGCCACAGTCCAAGATGGCCCCTGATGATTCTTTATATGGTTCCCTCCCACGCTGAATAACACTGACTTGTGTAAAACCACCAGGCTACTGTGGAAATGATGGGCAGCTTTTGAAGCTAGGTCATAAAAAAAACATTGTGGCTTCTGCCTTGCTCTCTTTTGGGTCACTTGCTCCAGGGTAAGCCAGCTGCTGTGATGTGAGGACACACAAGCAACCCTGTGGAGATGCCCACGGGGCAAAGCACTGAGGTCTCCTGCCAACAGCCAGTAAAAATACAGTGCATCCTGTCAACTACCATATGTGAGTAAGCCATCTCAGAAACAGACATTCCTGTTCCCGTCAAGCCTTTAGATGACTGCAGGCTTAAGACAACATTTTGACTACAGTTTCATGAGGAACCATTAGCTAAAGCCACCCAGCTAAGCTACCCCTGATTCTTTGACAGAGACAAACTGTGAGATCTTTTCTTTTTCTTTTTTTGGCCACCAAGCTGTGGTAATTTGTCACACTGTGATATGGTTTGGCTGTGTCCCTACCCAAACCTCATCTTGTAGTTCCTATAATCCCCACGTGTCGTCAGGGACCCAGTGGGAGGTAACTGAATCATAGGGGCAGTTACCCCATGCTGTTCTCATGATAATGAGTGAGTTCTCACAAAATCTGATGGTTTTATAAGGGGCTTTTCCTCCTTTGCTCAACAATTCTCCTTCCTGCTGCCTTGTGAGGAAAGTGCCTTGCTTCCCCTTCACCTTCTACCATGATTGTAAGTTTCCTGAAGCCTCCCCAGCCATATGGAACTGAGTCGATTAAACCATTTTTCTTTATAAATTATCCAGTCTCAGGCATTTCTTCATAGCAGCATGATACACAGGGTAATAGAGAACTAAGGCATACTTCACTCAGCTGCCAGAGTACTCTCTTTAAATTAAAGTACAGTTGTGCCCAGACCTTGGTTTCTAACACTATTTCCACTCAAAGGAACCAGAGCTTCTAAATGAAATGGCTGTTTCTAGAGCTAGGGCAGAAGAGGTACAAGATGAGCCTTGTTATGTCCAAAAATCAGCAAGTGAGAAGATGGTGAGGAATCAAGAAGTAAGAAGATACTGGGGAAATATCTCAAGGAACCACCTTGGAGAGATTCCCACTGGCCAAATCTGGTTGAATTGAAACATCAAAATAATTAAATACGATAATAAATTACGCACCTTTGGAAAGACTAAGAATTCACGAGTACATACTGAAAATGAGTCAAAGAGCAGGCAAAAGATTAAGAAGAAATATTTTAATAAGGAAGATATATGAATGGCTAACAAGCACATGAGAAAATGCTCAACATCATTAGTAATTAGGGAAGAGGATAAAGTATACCTTTTCACACACACTAGGATGGCTGTAATAAATAAACAGAAAATAAGTGTTGGTGAAGAAGTGGAGAAAAAGGAACTCATATATTCCTGGTGCTTATCAAATTTGTGCAGTTATTTTGGAAACAGTTTTGTGGTTTCTCAAAAAGATAAACATAAAACTACCATACTTCCCAGCAATTCCATTCCTATATCTACCCAAGAGAAATAAAAATGTGTGTCCAAGCTGGGCACGGTGGTGCATGTCTGTAATTCTATCTACTCAAAAAGCTGAGGTGAGAGGAATGCTTGAGAGGAGTTGGAGACCAGCCTCGCCAACACAGCAAGACTCCGTGACTTGCTTGTGAACGTTCATAGCAGCATTATTCATAACTCTAAACTGGAACCAACCTCAATGTCTATCAACTGCTGAATGTATAGACAAAACCTGGTAGAGCCATACAATGGAATACTATCCAGTAATAAAAATAACAAACTGCTGATACACAGTACACCACAAGGCCCCTTGGTTGGGGGTGGGGTCATAATGAACTGAGACATCAAATGAAAGAAGAGGTGGACACTATTTGAGTGGGGTGGTGGGTAGGAAATAATAGGTTCAAATTTTGATAAGTTACATTTGAAGTATCTGATAAGTATTTGAAGCATCAAGGAGAGGTGAGCAATAAACAATTAAAAATGGATGTTTGTATTTGAGAAACAAGAGTCCACATGCTGGAAATCAGACAGTATAAACACTTGATTCTTACAGTCTTCAGGTAGAAGCATTGGGAATCACTGTGGGAAACATGCAGCTCTGAGGTTTATTAGTAAGAATATCCAAATATATTAATCTGCCTAATTTTTATGATAATAGTATAACAGCAAAACCTCCAAATCTAAACATAGATAATATTTACTGGAGAACATCTCACTCCTTTTTCCCCTTCTAGAAGCAGGGGTACTGTCTAATAAGTATGGAATTGTGAAAAGCATGAGAGCCTTGAGGTCAGACCAGGATAAAATCTGAACCTGGTCAGTTATTAGGTGAGCTACATTTAATAAATGCCTAAAATGCTCTAAACCTCAGTTTCTTCATTTTAGATGAGGATAGCATGAAAGCCTGAGGGTTGTTATGAAAAGGCAAAACAGCATGTAGTCAAGAACATGACCTCTGAAAACAGACTGTCCTGGGTTTGAATTCTGCCAGTGCCATACATTAGCCATGTGGCCTTGGCTACGTTTCTGAACCTTTCTGGGCTTCAGAGTTCTTACCTATAAAAGACGAGTACCCTTGGTACCTACCACATAGAGTTATTATGAAGATTTAATGAATGAATTCACATGAAGTACCCAGAATGATGTAAAAATAGTAATGGGCTCAGTAAATGCCCATATTACATGTAAAACCATTTAACCTGAGTGGTATATAAAAACTACTCAAAGGAATGGCCATGATTATTATCATTGTTTTTAAGGCTAGTAAATGGATAGTTTTCATTGTATAAAACTTTATACCTGGAAATCCTAAGAAAACAAATCAGAAGGTGTAATTTATGTGAAAGGACACATTCCGTAGGTGCTTCCCCCCTTGGGTGGTAATGAATGGGTACTGCCTGGTCCTTATTGTCTCACTTAGTGAGTCTTACGATCTCATGCAAGCATTTTGGAGACTGCTGGCTGAGGTTAGAAAAAATAGTTCATTCTCAATAATTCAGAAATCTTTCCCTTCCCATAAAATAGGAAAAGAATCCTGATCTATACTCAATGAATCCCCAGAGCCATTAATACGCACAGTAAAATAGACAATTGTTTCCCTCTGTGTGCAAAATCTATGTTTGGAGTGGAATGAACATTTCATCTCCTTAGCAAAAGAGTCCAAATAAACTCTCACCCAGATTGTAGAACATGCCTAAAACCCTGAATCAATATTGCATAAGCTGTACTACACATCACCTTCTTTTTTCCTAAGGCTACAGTATTTGATACAAATGTTTGTTTTGCATGTGTTTTGACTTCTTTGTTCCCAGGAGTCCTATGCTTCATACTTTCTAGATTTTAATTTCAACTTGTTATTTGGGAAGGCCATAATGCTCTGTAAGTGGAATAAAGGTTTCCTAAGTAGAGGAGAAAATGGAGGTAGAAAGCAGCTGGTATTGCAACAACTGCTAGCATAATAAGAAAAAAGAAGATATTTAAAGTCTGCCAGGATAAAGTTTTTATCCAAAAGCTCAACAGCACAAAATTATTTGATAAATTATTCAGTATTATTAGAGATTTTACTTAATATGCCTTATAAGTCATTCTGAGAGCATGTTTCAGTTGGCTATAAAAATACATGATCATTCCCTTCTGAACTAATTATGTCTTAATTATGCAAATCATGTGATAATTTCCTTGAAAACTCTTCTGAAAAGACTGGTAATGTCACCCATCTTTAATTTTGCAGTAGGTATGCTTTTGATTGAACTTTCTGGACTTTCCTGTTGTGCCCACTCTGAGCAGCCACAGCCTCTGGTTTTCTGCCATATGAAATTTTAAAATTGCTCAACAGAACAGGAGAGGCTGCATTAATTTTTCACTTTTGATCCAGTAAGCCAGAAATTATTAATTTTCTACAAATAGAAGGAAAATCCCAACTTACTCATGAATCCCAACCCCAAATGCTCCCGGCAGTTAAAAAATCCTGTGCTTGGGTCAATGTGCCTATTACCTGACAGTGTAAAGACTGTGTCAGCTCAGCTCTCTGCCTGCCTACTTCATAAAGCTTGAAGACCAGAAAAGCATTGATATTTTTTGCCCACCACTGCTCTGTTGGAGGCAAAAGACTTACTGTACACCCTTTTTCTCAGAGCCCACCATCATGTATGTTCTTAAATAATGTTTCTTTGATGTCTATTTTTTTCTTGACAAAATATTTAAGTGCTTATTTTCTAAGACAATCAGAGCTCTTTTACGTAAACATCACACACAAAACACATACAGATACACAGACAGACAAAAGATCCAGAAGTAAGACTTTTTTATTTGCCAGGTTTGTAATTGGATTACTGGCTTCAGGCTAGAGCCCTTGGAGAAACAGGGCCAGGAAAGCATGCAGTTTCTAGGAACTAATAAACAGGCACAGCTGGAAGGCAAAAGCAGATCCCCAGCATTAATGGTCCCATTTTTATTTCCCATCCTGTATCACCCAAATGAGGGAAATGCAAGGGTAGAAGACAGTCCAGTGATTTTACTATGCATTTCAATGCAAGGCAGCCCCAAGCCAATCAATACATTTTGTAAATCAGCCCATCCCCTATGGGAGTCTCATCTCTCCATGGGGTATGGTGATGATGTCTATTTTCTAAGTACTATAATTATCCATTTAGGGCACAAAAAAAAAAAGCAGTCATTACTTACTCTGTTCTCTGTGCCAGCCCTTTCCTTTGCCAAAGCACTTCCTGTCTCTGAGCCAGTTCTGTGACCAGGGTCATACTTGCCAATACTTCACTCTTTTCACAGAGATAAATGAAGCACAACTCCAATAATAGGGTGAGGGTGCAAGTCAGGGACCACAGAAGTCACTACTGGGCTCCTGAAAGCCCAAGGCCACATCTGGGAAACGATTTGCACTTCTGGCAAAAGAAGAATGAGTCTATTGTAACTGTCATCTGATCAGCACTCAGCATGAGGAGGGGCAGTGGTGGCCCTCCTGCTTCAGAAGACTGTAAGTGGTGTTAGACTCTCAGTAGAAAACAACTGGAACGCTGTTTGTCCAACCATTTCTTTTGAGAGATGAGGACACTGGAGCCAAGAGAGGGTAAGTGTTTGCAGAAGGTTATATGGCACACTAGTGATCATGCCAGGACACAACACTGAATTCTCGCTACAGTGCTCCTTTCTTTACATCACTTTTTGTTTTGTTTTGTTTGAGATGGGGTCTCACTCTGTCACCCAGGCTGGAGTGCAGTGGCATGTTAATGGCTGACTGTAGCTCAACCTTCCTGGGCTGAGGTGATGCTCCCACCTCAGCCTCCTTAGTAGCTGGGACTACAGACAAGCACCACCATGTCCAGCTATTTTTTTTTTTTTCATAGAAACAGGGTTTTATCATGTTTCCCAGGCTGGTCTCAAACTCCTGGGCTTAAGTGATCTGTCCACCTTGGTCTCTCAAAGTGCTGTGATCACAGGCATGAGCAGCTGCACCTGGCCACATCACATCTTTACATACTATAGGTACCTCATATTTGAGAATTGTGAAAAAAATACTATAGCAGTATTGTGGACTGAATGTTTGTATCCTCTCAAAATTCATATGTTGAATCCTAATGTGAAGATATTTGGAGGTGGGCCTTAGGGAGGTAATTATGTCATGAGGGCAGGCTCTCATGAATGGCATTAGTGACCTTATAAAAGAGAACCCAGAGAGCTAGCTCACTTGCCCCTTCTACCATATGAGGTTACAATGAGAAGAAGTAATCTATGAACCAGGAAGTAGGATGAATCTGCTGGTGCCTTGATCTTGGCTTCCAAGCCTCCAGAACTGTGAGAAATAAATTTCTATTGTTTATAATCCATCAAACTAGTGATATTTTGTTTAGCATCTCAAATAGACTAAGACAAGTAGCTATTCTTTCTTTCTGAGGAAAAGAATTACAGATCTGAAAATGTACCATACTTAGGCATCACTGCTGCCCATTACACACAAATTTCATTTAAAAACATATACGGGGCCTGGCACGGTGGCTCACACCTATAATCCCAGCACTTTGGGAGGCCGAGGCAGGTAGATCACGAGGTCAAGAGATCAAGACAATCCTGGTCAACATGGTGAAACTACGTCTCTACTAAAAATACAAAAATTAGCTGGGCATGGTGGTGCACACCTATAGTCCCAGCTACTCAGGAGGCTGAGGCAGGAGAATTGCTTAAACCCAGGAGGTGGAGGTTGCAGTGAGCCGAGATCGCACCATTGCACTCCAGCCTGGGTAACAAGAGTGAAACTCCATCTCAAAAAAAAAAAAAAAAAAAATATATATATATATATATGACAACACTGTACAACACTGTAATTAGACTCTTGTTGGGCTTGGATTAGATACAAGTTATAAATGAGAACTAAAAGTTAAAACCCACCTAATCATCCTCCCAACCTACCATCCTAGCTTCATTTCTAACCACACCTAATTCCTCACCTGCTTTACCTGCTGCATTAATTTTTCATGCTTCTGCCTTTGAATTTGTTGCTTCCTCTGAAGCAAATTCTCTATTCTTCATAAATTGACTCATGCCTCAAGTTACTAAGTTTGTCTGTGTAATCTTCCTTTTTCATTTATATATTATAGGTTTTTGCATTTGCTACAGTCTAGCATTTAATGGACTTTAATTATTTGAACCTAACACTTTCTCTTCAGCCAGTAGTGATCTCCTAAGTCTAACAAGGTGCTCAACAACAGGGCTTTCTGAATTTTTTTTTACAGAATTGGATATAAAGATGAGATCAAAGCAAAAAACGTGAACACAGGTTCCACTATGACAGTTACTTCTAGTAGGGGAAGGACTTGTTTGATGTTTGTGGGTCTTTATTTCATATTGTGAAATTAAATGTGGCCTAAAGTTCTCCAAACATAGCAAACTTTAACCTATCTTAATATGTAAACAAACTACAATCTAACTTGAGACTATATTCTTGTAACAAGTAGCCATGTCTCAGCCAATCATAGCAACTGAGATTTCAGCCAATTACAAGCTGCAACTGCTCAGACCATGACAAAATAAGGCAGATAAAGAGTTGTAACCAAGTTATTTCTGTATGTCACTTTCTTTTTCTGTCTATAAATACTGCCTAGCCACTACTGCTGGGTGAAGCTCTCTGAACTGTTACTAGTTCAAGGTGCTACCCAGTTCATGAACTGTTTCTTTGTTCAAATAAACTCTACTAATATTTAATTTGTCTAAAGTATTTATTTTAATAGATTGGTGTCAAAAGTGGGACCCAAAGTAGCCCTCCAGGGACACAAAGGAGCACTGTATGACCAAGTGAAGATACTCACCAGGGATCATGTGCCCACTGATCTCTCACAGCAACTGGGATCATGGCAGGGTTCTCTCTCAAATTCAAGCTCCATGAATTTTTGTTTTGATCTTTCTGACTTTATTTGAGGAATTTTTGTGACCTGAGTCTGGGATCTGATTGCATCTAAGTAACTGGATTGGATCCAGTCAGAGGCCTGAGGTTAGTATCTTTTGAAAATGGGTTTCTCCAAATTTAAAAAGTCTGCAATTCTAGCCGGGCACAGTGGCTCACACCTGTAATCCCAGCACTTTGGGAGGCCAAGGTGTGCGGATTACCTGAGGTCAGGAGTTTAAGACCAGCCTGGCCCACATGGTGAAACACTATCTCTATTAAAAATACAAAAATTAGCTAGGTGTGGTGGCGGGTGCCTATAATCCCAGCTACTTGGGAGGCTAAGGCAGGAGAATCACTTTAACTTGGAAGGCAGAGATGGCAGTGAGCCAAGATCACACCATGCACTCCAGCCTGAGTGACAGAGTGAAACTCCATCTCATAAACAACAACAACAACAACAACAATAAAAGTCTGGGATTCCAAGAATCTGGGACTCCACTTTTTGGTACACCAGCTAACTTTGTGCACAAAAATTATGGGCCCAGAACCTGTGTGTTTTTTAAAAAATATCCCTTACCAGGACAACTTAGAACTACAGTTGTTACGATGGGGAAATTTTAATATACATAAAATTGTTCACTTGTGGGGACATTAAAAAAAATCCAAAATGCCAAAAAGCAATGGGATACATTTTAAAATTGGTATGTAGAGGCATCTAAAATATTAAATAAAGCAAAGATTGCTTCTTTATGAGGTTCCTTACAGAAAGCAAATGAAAAAATCTTAAATACTTTTTTTACAAATATAATTTAAAGCTTTACCCATGGGGGCAGGAAATCTTATTCTTTGGCCAGGAAAACAATTTTGGTTCAGATATTTTTAAATGAATTAGTGAGTTTTATATTATTGTGCCTGGCAAATGGCTAAAATTTTTAAATAAAAGCTATAGAAGATCAGTGTCTGTTTATATGTTTATGGACAGATGTGTAGGTAAGATACACATATGTGATTTTTTTTTATATCTCCTTATGATATTGCCAAATTAAATTGAAAAAAGCTGTATTTCTTTGACTTTTAAAAAAATAAGTCCTAATATAAATAAAGTATTTGCTCAGAAAATTAAGAGCTCAAATCCTTTCAAGTTCACATTACTTGGGTGATTTTGGTAAATAAGAATATTGTTGATTTCATTAAAACAGTTATGTATTCAGAGTTTTAAGCATTAAATATAATACAGACACACAACTTTTCCTACTTAGGTTTACTGGTAAAATAAACTTATGTTATCTCTGTATCACAAAATATGTCAGCAAGAGAAATAACTTAGATGATGACTAGCTGCTTACGGTCTCATCTTTATAAGCAATCTAAGTGTAATTGTTAAAAATAAGTGAGTCAAATAAATGTAAGATAAACTTCCCATATAAGAGAGTCCTTCCTATACTAGAAGGTTTTAACATTCTTATCCTTAAGATGAAAAACTGAAGTTGAAGGAAATCTATACAAACAATTTAATTCTCAGCTTAGCCATGAAAAAAGAAAACCTAAGAAGGTAGAGATGAAATTTTGTCTCCTCTACAGTTTCTTATTACCGACAGACTAAAGATATTTGTAATTGTTACACACATGTTCTGGGGCACAGTGACAAATTGTACTATAAGAAAGCACATGCTTCTAGAAGTAATGATTCATAGATTTGCCAAGGTACAGATGAGTGATGTGACAGTTCAATGGGTGATGCGAAAGTTCACAATTGCTTGCTTCCTAGTGCTGATAGGCAATTAAGATCACTAAGGATTAAGAATTCTAATTGGCCCATCACAGCGGCTCACGCCTGTAATCACAGCACTTTGGGAGGCTGAGATGGGCAGATCATAAGGTTAGGAGTTCAAGACCAGCCTGGCCAATACAGTGAAACCCTGTCTTTACTAAAAATACAAAAATTAGCCAGTTGTGGTGGTGGGCGCCTGTAGTCCCAGCTACTTGGAAGGCTGAGGCAGAAGAATCATTTGAACCTGGGAGGTGGAAGTTGCAGTGAGCTAAGATTATGCCACTGCACTCCAGCCTGGACAACAAAGCAAGACTCCATCTAAAAAAAAAAAAAAAAAAAAAAAATTCTAATTAACATATTTTATTTAATATATAGAATTATTAGAAATAGTAAGAGAAAAACTCTACATGCAAGTATATAAGGAAGTTAAGATGTGCTTCTTGGGTAAGAAAAAGTTACAAGGTATAAGAATTTTTTTGTTAAGGGAAAAAAAAGAGTAGCTTTTATCCTCAAGTAGAATGACTGGTTATTCCAAAATATGAAGAGGAAACGTATAGGAGAAAAACTGAACAGACAAGGAAGTTATAGAAGTTTTCTTCAAGATGAATCTTATGAATGGAATTTTATGTGTGATTAAGCTGGCTAATATTAGAAGAAAATTATTTATGAGTTTCTCCAAAAGTTGAGCATTAATATCAAAAGTACACTGATGCAAAACTAGAACGTAGTCCTCTCTGTTAAAACAATAAGGTTTTCTTGAATTATTGGCCTCTTGACAGGAAATTATAAAAAGTTTTTCTTTACTTTCTATATAATTGGCCTAGGAAGCAAAGATTCTGTATTTTACCAAGATAATTTCCTGTGCTTCACGTTGTGTTTATTAGGTTTTTGATCACTTATGAAAACCAAGTCCCCTTTATTAAAAGATGTAAGTTACAACTATGCAACTTTCTGTATTTGCCTTTGAAGTCTTTAAATTATCACTTTGATTAAATGAATAACTATTGTTCACAGTGACCTGTGATTTTTTTTTGATCAAATGTTTTAAACCTTTGATATTTTTGATATTATTTTCCAAAATAAAATTCTAAGTTAAGTCTTAACTTTGAGATTTTCCATATGGGCCTTTAGAAAATCTCAAAAGGATATCTCTCCTTATAGAAAGAGACATATTAAACTAATTGAGCTGATCTGATATATCGAATCATATGGGAAGCATTATCAAATAATATTTTTTGGAATTATATTTATATGAATGTGTTATTAATATGCATTTCAGAAACTGTGTAAAATTCATAGAAATCTCACAGTCCTGCTATAAACCTATCAGTCATAATTCTAGTTATTGTCTTAAAATGCTGAATACAATAGAAGTAACTGAGTTTTCTTGTCAATTGTGTCACTATCGTATGAACTCTTACCAGAACTT
Source organism: Alouatta palliata (assembly GCA_004027835.1). Lineage (NCBI taxonomy): Eukaryota > Metazoa > Chordata > Mammalia > Primates > Atelidae > Alouatta > Alouatta palliata. The sequence continues at coordinate 39,865 of PVKV010014688.1, read as the reverse complement.
TAAAGTCGTGGCCATTTTAAGATTTGTCATTCACAGATAATTAATTATTTACTCTGATACTTTCCTGAGAAACCATAAGACTAAAGTGTTCGTCTTCAAGGAGATTCATGGAAAAAACTCTGAGAAGTACAGGTTTCTGCTAATTTTAAAATCATACCATTGGATTGGGTAAGAATTCCCAGGACTCTTAATGAAGAAATTGATTCATAAAACTGCTAACCTAATGTCATGCAGAACAAGAAGTAATAACAAGGAGATGACCTGGGCAGAATTTCGTGCTGATTAAGCCAGTATTGCAATTATTAAGATACACAATTTGAATTAACTCTATAATATTGATCCAAGTCAAATTACATTTGATAAAACCTATTCAATAACCAGTGCTATAAGCACCTGAACTGGAGAGACAAAATTGGTATTTAAGAGAATGTAAATCCAGTGTTAAGTCTGGATGCATGAAGAACCTGGATGGCTGCCTGGTTCTTCCGGAGTCTTAAATCTTCCAATATTAAAAGCTCTGTACTCTATGATTCATTATGGAGGAGATAAAATGATTCAAATTATGAAAAAAGGATTGGTGGAGTGACTGTTATAAAATTGCTAAAACAGTTAATGCTTGGTTGGTCAAACCCATAATTGTGGTAAGACAATAAAAACTTCAGATGATACAGTTCCTGAACACTTACAAATGGCTTTCATTCAATTTCTACTTTAAATGCATGTTTTCTGGTTATATAGAAGATTTCCAATGTAGGAAGGCCAATGCTGAAAGGTTATTGGAAAATGTGTTTCCCTTATGGAGCACTGCTGGAGAAATTTCCAGCAACACAGGTACTCATTTCACTGGATAAGCTGTCAAACAGTTAAATAGGTATTATAAATACAATAGTATAGGAAAAGCTAACTGAATTGATTAGGCTGCCTTGGTCAAAGTTTGGTTGAGGGCAATACGATCATTCCCATGGGAAAACATAAATTGACCCTTATAAAATAGTTACTGGAAGGCTTATACCCCTAATAATAAAGTCTCATGTATCTTCCACTCTTATAAACCCTGACATGACTCAATAGGGCAAGGCTTGAATGCATTCTGCTAAAGCATATTTTTACCAGGTGAAAGAAGTCCTTCATGACCCCATCAACTGATGACAAATGTTTCATAATATAGAAACTGGAGATGCGGTCTTTTGGAAATAACACCAGAGAAGTCAAATTACTTGAACTCGGTTGAAAGGGACCATACCAAGCTCTTTTCTGCAGCAAACTTCAAGGCCTTGAATCTTCGATCTGCATTTCTCAACACAAAACAGCTCCTGTAGACTTCTGGAACTGTACACCTGTTGAAGACCTTGAAACAAAGCTCATCGGGTCGGGTGCGGTGGCTCACACCTGTAATCCCAGCACTTTGGAAGGCCAACGTGGGTGGATCACAAGGTCAAGAGATCGAGACCATCTGGCCAACATGGTAAAACCCCATCTCTACTAAAAATATGAAAATTAGCTGAGTGTGGTAGCATGCACCTATAGTCCCAGTTACTCAGGAGGCTGAGGCAGGAGAAATGCTTGAACCTGGGAGGCATTGGTTGCAGTGAGCTGAGATCACACCACTGCACTCCTGCCTGGGAAAAAAAAAAAAAAGAAATAAAGCTGATCAGGGAAGTTTTTCCCCAGAAGCAGATGGCATCCTATATGTAGACAGCTTTCCTAATATTGCAGATCAAGAGTTCTTTGCTATCAGGAAAGCCTTGTCTTTTTTTCCTTTTTTCTCTATTTCCTGCAATACTAATTCCTTCCCTTTCTTTAGGAAAACCCTAAATAATGCTAAACCTTTTTTGAATTATATATGTAAAGATATGTTATTAATATGTATTTTAGGAGTTGTAAGAAATTAACAGAAATCTAACAGTCCTGGTATAAGTTTATTAATCATATTTCTAGTTGTTATCTCAAAATGTTATATGCAACAGAAATAACTGAATTTCCTTGTCAACTTGGGATGACACTCTGTGGATGGCTTTGGCAAAGTCTTACGGTCTCCAAGAAACCAGAGTAACTGTTGGGTTTATGAGTTAATGCCCCAAAATCTGGAAACAATTTCATTAATGCTAATGCCTCTCTGTGTTCCTAATGAGAGTCACCCTGCAACCCCAAGGAAAGAGAGGAAAGTTATCCTTGATATGCTACACATCACTGCTACTTACTTTCCTACACTCGCTGAAAGTAGTACCTTGATCTTCCAGTTAATAACTGAACTATTACCAAATACAGAAAATCTGGACAGAAGGGATCGGTCAATGGTAAAAAGTTAGAGTTAGGAAGAATAAAAGCTGGTATTCTATTACACAGTGGAATGACTACAGCTAATAATAATGTATTGTATATTTCAAGATAGCTAGAAGGGATGATTTTGAATGTTATCTTCAAAAAGAAATGATGTTTAAAGTGATAGACATATTGTTTAATAATTACTTTGGTTTGATCATTGTTCAACATATACATGCATTGAGACATCACACTGTACTCCATAAATATGTACAATTATTATCTGCCAATTGTAAATAAAAGTAAAAAAAAAAAAAAAACTATAATAGTGATGCCTGCAAAAGGTATCTTGTGCTTCCAGGCATTGCATACTCAAGATGTTGGGGACTACCTAGGACTACCTATGTGGGTATGAATAGTTGCTTATATGATGTTACTGGATTAACTCCAGCAAAGTCCTTCTACTAGATGTGGTTTGCATCCTTACAACATGCTGTACAGGGACCAGAGGAGTAAGTTTACCACTGGATCTTGTTCAGGAGCTTCGGCAACTTATGGGTGGACATATTTAACTGACCTCTGTTTAAACACCACTAGGTGGCCCTCTTTCAAGACCCCAAGAGCCCATACTGGGTCAGTGGATAAGGGGTCTATATCGGGTCACTCTGCTGTTTCCTCACTGGTTCAGATCTTACTATTTGGCCGGGCTCGCTCCTAGATCTGAATAGCTTTCCCTGAAAGTTTCCATAATACCTTCCATAATCACAGGTTAAAGCAGTCAATAACCAAAGTTAGCACCAATTTAAAAATAGATGAAGATAAGTAGTTTCTACTGAGGAAAGGTTCCAATGGAGTTGCTGGAACTTACTCTTAGCGTTAGCAGGGTGCCTGTTGTATGGAATTTGAAACTAATCTGTAAATCGGGGAAAATCTTTAATTGTAGCAAGTCAGACCTCCCAGAGGTTCACAGGGTAGAAGCTACTCAGATGTTCTCAGAGGATGAAAACATTTGTGTTCAACAAACATACTTCATGGAACATTACACAGCTTTGGATCTCCTTGTTTAACAAACACATTACATGGAACATTACACAGCTTTGAATCTCCTTTTTGCTCATCCTGGTGGCTTTTGTATGATGCTGAATAAAACTGGATGTTACACTTATCTTTCCTCTAATTTTACTACCACAGAAAACTTAACTTAAAAGGTGGCAGACACTGCTGTCTCACTAGACACTGCCACTGAATATACTAAGGAAATTTCTCAGGGGAAAGGAACACATGATTCATTTATGGGAGCGGCTAATAATTGGTTTGCAGGCATCCTGAGTAGGAAATGGTAAGCTAGGCTATTCCAAACTTTTCTAATTTTTATGTTTCTTTAGCAGGTCTCCAGGTTATTATAACTTGTGTTACCAGGCTAACTACAAAAATGGATACCTCTTTAAATCAGGTCATAAGGCTGAATCAGGTCATTCAGCGAACTATGGTCCTTAATCGCCACAATGCCCTAAATTAGACTATGACCAATGGGAGTCAAATACTTTGAACTATCTTTATTGCCTGAACTTTGAATTGTTTAATTTTTATCAGTTCAGTTTGCAGAGTCTCTTGTTAAGGCATGTACCTCAGTTTACTGCTGTTCTCCTCCTCGTGGCCATAATAGTTTCCCTCATGTGGTGTTTCCCCTCCAGAGTCTTAAATGTCTCTATGCGGCCATCCTTTGTACACCAAATGGTGTTATTACAGTTAGAATAAAAACATGAAGAAAGTATAATAACTAATTTGACATTGTGACTTCCAAACTGAAACAAAACAACGTTCTGGTCAATCTCTTAAAATTGAGAGGCTGACCCAAAGGAGGAAACTGTTATTAAAATAAATTTGGCCTAAAGTTGCCTTCCTAGCTAGCAAAATATAATCAAACTTAATATGTAAATAAACTGCAATGTAACTTGAGAGTATGTTTTTCTTACAAGTAACCAAGTCTTGGCCAATCACAGCAGCAGAGCTTTTAGCCCATTACAGGCTGCGAAAAATACTGTCAGTAAACACTGCTTGCCCACTGTTACTGGCTGGAGCTCTTTGAACTTTTACTGGTTTAGGGTACTATCTGATTCACGGTTTCTTTGCTCAAATAAACTCCGCCAAACTTAATTTGTTTAAGGTTTTTGTTAACAATATTTAAACATAAAGCAAATAAATTAATAAAAATCCTACGTAACTAAGGTAACAGTAATGAGAAAGTATTTACCTGAGTGAGAAGACTGGCCAAGTTGCAATCAAGTCTTCCGTTAGCTGACAAGACATTTCTTTCCTACGCTTTCTAACAGTACTGGTTATTCCACAAAGGTTGCTCTATGATGCTAAACCGTCCGCACGTTCACTGCACTGATAAACCTCCAATGTCAAGATGGGTAACTAAAGGTCAACTCTCCCTTTACCCTCCCTGAGCCTGATTTTTGCACTGGAACTCATGGGTCACTAGACATTGGTTTTGGGTGTTCGCAGTCTAAATTTCTTTCCCTTTTAGGGTAAACAATCACTGTCCACGGGATTTAAATAATCCGGAGTTGGTTATCTGGTAACATCAACCAGGGGTGCACATTTTGAGCAGCACATATTTCTTCAGAGACTAGATATGCACACGCATCAAAGGATAGCATTTACAAAGTCAACACCACTCACTTCATTTAACAACGGGCCAGTGGCTTTTCAGAAGGGTCTGTTCTCGGCCCCACACCAGGACGCCAGCCGCCAAGTCCCGCTGCTCAGTAGGTCCCAAGCCCGTGCTCACCCGGGGCTGCGGCGGCAGACAGCCGCGAGCCCGCGCACTTGCACCCGCGCGGCGCCGAGATGTTAGAAAACGGTCCCGGGCGACCCAGGCCAATGGGCGGAGCGGGCCTCGAGGCCCCGCCCCGTCCCTAGTGACGTCACGGTGACGCCAGGGCGCGCGCGGGCGGCAGGGCAACTTGGGTCCCCGCCCCCAGAGGCTGGCTGTTCTCCGGTGCCCGCCGCGCGCGCGCTTTCCCCGTCCGCGTTTTGTCGCTGTCGCCGCTGCTGCCGCACCATGGCCTTCGTCACCAGGCAGTTCTTGCGTTCCGCGTCCTCCTTGTCCACCGCCTCGGCCTCAGCCAAGAAGATCATCGTCAAGCATGTGACGGTCATCGGCGGCGGGCTGATGGGCGCCGGCATCGCCCAGGTGAGCGGCCCTCCCTGCAGCGTGCCCACGCGCTTGGCCGCCCATCCCGAGGGCGGTGGGACTGGCCGCGAGGGGCCTGCGCCCGTCCGACACCCGAGAGTTTTTCACACCGCTCCTCCCCGGTGTAGTTGAAATACAACGCGTCTGGGCCTGTGAGGGCGCAAGTCTCACTCCCCTCAAAATTCAGGGTCCTGGGCCAATCCTGAGTTTCCTCGTTTGGAAAATTCTGGCCGCCCCCAAGGCCCGATGAAGGTTCGGTGGAGAGGGGCGGTGAATGTATTTTGGAACTGGGCCGTGCGAGAGAAGAAAGAATTATATGTGCACAAAGTTCAGGCATAACGCGTTTGCCGCTGCTCGGCTCCAACAGGAGTTTGCTGCGGGAGACATGAACTGCGATCAGTTTTAATTTTATTTTATCAGTTGTTTAAATTTTTATTTTGTAATCGTGTAGTCTGTCAAAGTAGTTTTCTCTCCCAAACGGCTCTCCCCAGTGTTTCCTTCGCTTGCCGAGTTGTAAAGAATAATAATAGACATGACTTTTGCAGCACTTTGTAAAGTCACCTAATGGAAGTCTGCTGAAGTCTTGGTTTTGACCTTTGACATAATGCTGTCTGTGCAGAGTTTTGAGCTTGCGATTTTGGCGCTGAGGAGAGTGGGCTGCGGAACTAGGCTCGCTCTCTCTCTTTTTTTTTTTTTTTTTTTTGAGACGGAGTTTTGCTTTTGTTGCCCACGCTGAAGTGCAATGGCGCAATCTCGGCCCACTGCAACCGCCGCCTCCCGGATTCAAGTGATTCTCCTGTCTCAGTCTCCAAAGTAGCTGGGATTATAGGTCCCCACCACCACGCCCGGCTAATTTTGTATTTTTAGTAGAGACAGGGCTTCACCATTTGGGTCAGGCTGGTCTCGAACTCCTGACCTCAGGTGATCCGCCCGCCTGGCCTCCCAAAGTGCTGAGATTACAGGCGTGAGCCACCGTGCCCAGCCAGAACAAGTCTTTTACCCATTGTGCATCTTCAGGACTTTTCCACTGCTCTGCTGGGCTATGGTTCAGGCCCAGTTGTGCGAGTGATTGATTACCTGGGTACTGTAATGCTTGTAATTTTTAAAAAATTATTCCATTTCAGCTCACATTGGAGAACCATGGTTTTCATTTCCTAGCTGATTATATTAGCATTTCAGTCCTTTGCAATTTGTTTTGTTGTGGGAGGCAGTTATAGTCGTCTAGTTTTTCTTAGGGACAGTACTACAGTGGCTACAGTCGTGAGAGAGTTTGCTTTTCAATATCTGTTTCCAACCAAGTCTACTCTTTCATGCTTGCTTTTTAAAAACAGAAACAAAAAAACCCTTTGCTATTAGGTATTATATATCTCAATTTTCTCCTCCTTGCAAGTTTTTTGCAACATTTTTATTTGATTGCATTGTCTTCTAAAATCTATATTCCTGTTATGTTTTATTTATCTGACTTCTTATAGTCTCCCATTTCCTCTGAGACCATAATTTTGGACATACATTGCCCTTTTTCCTGTGTGGCTCCCCTGGCTGCTAGGTTATAGTATCCCCGTAATCTATGTTGTATGTGGGCTGGGAGGAGTAACTCCCTTTAACCTAAAAGTTCCACGTGTTGTACTCAAGAGAAAGTTTAGTTTGAGTATGTTTGTATTCCCGCTCCACCAAAATCTCCCAAAGCTGTGGGAGTGAGATTTGTTGTGGGCAGAAATAGAACAATATGTTTGTTTAAAAACATTTTAACAACATCTTAGTAACAAGATAGTAGGGCCTTAAGCAGCCCAGTAACATGATAGGAAATGGGTCCAGGAACTTATGGCTGGTGTCCTTGAAGTGGAAAGGATTAGATACTAAGTAGAAAGCATCATTTCAACTTTTGCAGAAAATCAGGGTGCTCAGTTTGTGGAATGCTACATCCATCATTGGCCAAAAAAGGAGGTTGTGTTGCGTTAAAAGGCAGAGGGGCAACACCTACAATTATGGGTATAGTGTTGGAGCTTTCACCTGCTAAAGGAGGGAGGAGAAATGATTGACATTAATGGAGAACACAGGCTTGTGCCTGTCAATCAAACCCTTGATTAGTTGGACCAGGAGTGCCTTTTGAAACTTAAGGGAAAAAAAGCTATTTATGCCATAGGCTGAACACATAATAGAAATGTCATTCTAAAAGCTTATAGAGACCAGAAATCTGTAAAGTGGATGACCATAAGAAACAGTAGTTTCATCCTTATGTCACACAGTTTGGAAGAACCTCAGTTACTTTAGTTGACAGCTCTAATCCTGTGGAAGGAAACCATCTTTCCTGTAAAACATTTGTGAGCGATGTTTTTTTCCAGTGGTTTAGCTGATCTGGTTTTGCACTCTACCCAGTAGCATGCAGTTCTAGGCAGTATTGCTTCATTCTTTATGCTCCTTGACCAACAGCTTTTGGCATAGGGTAAATCTGTTTTGCTTATTGAGTACCAGAGACTAGTTAGTTGACGTGTTTTGAGTACAGATGGGCTACAGTTCAGTGTAGGAAGCTGGATGGTCTGCATGCTGGTTCTGCCTCATGCTGTGTTAACATAGGAAAGTTACTTTACCTCTGTGTCTTGGTTTTCTTATTTCTAAAGTGGGACTGATACTAGTACTGGCCCCGTAGGGAGAAAATTGAATGAATTAGCATATGTCAAGCACTTACACAGTGTCTGGCACATAATAAGAGTTCACAGAAAGTTAGCTGCCTTTATAATAATTGTCTTTGGCCTTGAGCGGTGGCTCATGTCTGTAATCGCAGCACTTTGGGAGGCTGAGGCAGGCGGATTGTGAGGTCAAGAATTAGAGACCAGCCTGGCCAATATGGTAAAACTCTGTCTCTTCTAAAAATACAAAAAAATTATCCGGGCATGCTGGCACATGCCTGTGGTTGCAGCTACCCAGGAGGCTGATGCAGAAGAATCACTTGAACCCAGGAGGCAGAGGTAGCAGTGAGCCGAGAATGCACCACTGCACTCCAGCCTGGTGACAGAGCAAGACTCTGCCTCAAAAAAAAAAAAGTAAAAAATAATAATTATTATCTTCATTGTGGTTGTCCTTGTCCTTTTGCTCGTTTCCCCTCATATCCACTCCCATCCAGATCATAGCTGCTGAGGTAGGCCTGTAATATTTCAATGGAGCATATGGTCATGATTCCCTGTTTGATCTTACTTAATCTTGAATGCAGATACCTGCTGATGCTGCAGTTTGTTCTTTCAGGGGCCTCTGAAAAGAGGGGGAACAGCTTTTACCTACTCCCCATTTGATTGTTAAACCTTAGTAAAGCCGTAAAAATATAATCACGAACTAGTATCAAGGTTATGCTACTAATTTGCATTAGCTTAATTTTCTTGAACTTTCTGATGTAGTTTTAAATGTTAGTCAAGGTGCAGTTCTGCTTATAATTTTAATAGTTTTATTTGTCATTATAAACACGTCTTCCAGTTTGTGCTGAGCAAGATGAAAAAATACTTAAATAGATTTTGTGGGAGCCTGATGCATTTCTCAAGCAATTAAGCAATGTAAGACAAGGAAGTTCAGTGCTTAATTACATTTGATCAGATCACAGGCCATTTGTACATGTGTATTTTCTGAGAGTATCTGCTTTGCCTGTTATTTCCTTTGTTTGTTTTAAAATTTTTAAAAAACTCCTTAGACTGCAGGTTAATATTTAAAGTTAACTTGTTTCATGTGTTTGCTTATTATTCACTTCTGACTTGGTTTTGATTGCCAGTTTATTTTCACTGGATACTTAGGCCAGCAAAGAAGCTTATAGGATTAAATGAGCCTCGAGTGGGGGACAAGTTGTTTTTTTGCTTTATAAAGGAGGAAAAAAAGAAAAGAAGAAAGCTAGTAGCTGTGTGCATTTCTCCAGTAATGAATCCTTTCTAAGCTTTGCTTCATACATTGCCTTTTTTCATATGAGAAGCCCAGAGAGAATGCGTAGCTTTCATTAGATTACTTGTAGGAGCCAGTGGGCTCCCTGGGAATGAGGCACTTCAGATGTCCCACTTCAGACACTTCACGTTCTCTCCAGTATACTTTAGTGCACTACGCTTCTTAGAGGAAGTGACAAAATTTGGATCTTAAAGGGGGTTGGGAGTAGGTTATTCTCTCTAAAAGCTTGCTTTTTTTTTTTTTTTTTTTTTTTTTGAGACAGTCTTATTCTGTGACCCAGGCCGGAGAACAGAGGTGTGATCTCAGCTCTCTGCAACCTCTGCCTCCTGGGTTCAAGCGATTCTCCTGCTTCAGCCTCCTGAGTAGCTGGTATTACAGGTGTATGCCACCACACCCAGCTAATTTTTGTATTTTTAGTAGAGACAGGGTTTTGCCATGTTGGCCAGGCTGGTCTCAAACTCTTGACCTCAGGTGATCCACCCGCCTCGGCCTCCGGAAGTGCTGGGTTTTCTCCTTTTTAAAAAGCAAAAGGTGCGTATTTTTTTAGAGAGAGAAGTTCTTTGGCTGTTAAAAACAAAGTAAGAACAGGGAGAGCCTGCTAAGCTGCAGTCATTTTGTGTTGCTCTGCCATGCTTGATAAGGATTCAGGTAGACCTGAAAGCTTCTCCCCAATCACTGGATTTGTTCTCTCATGTCTTCTACTTGCCCCCAACTCTGCATTTTCATTTTCTGATGTTGAAAAGGAGAGTGATCAGAGTTGTTTCGTATTTTTTTTTTTTTAGCTTTGTTCTTTTCTACTGGGACTACAACTCTGTTGAAGTTTGCTTGAAAAGCAGTGCAGACACCTAGGAGAAGTTTCAGGATCACAGGAGACCTGCACAGTTACCTGGCTGTAAGCTTTCCTTTTTTTTTTTGAGACGAAGTCTTGCACTGTTACCACGCTGGAGTGCAATGGCCCGATCTTGGCTCACTGCAACCTCCGCCTCCTGAGTTCAAGCAATTCTCCTGCTTCAGCCTCCCGAGTAGCTGGGACTACAGGCACCCACCACCACGCCCAGCTAATTTTTGTATTTTTAATAGAGACGGGGATTTCACCATGTTGGTTAGGATGGTCTCAATCTCTTGACCTCGTGATCTTCCTGCCTCGGCCTCCCAAAGTGCTGGGATTACAGGTGTGAGCACTGCACCCAACCAGCTGTCCTTTTGACTTTGGGGGGAGTATTTATATTCCCAGTTGTTACCTTCCTAACTCAAGGGCATCAGATGTGTCTGGCATGTTTTTCCTCCACATCCCGAGTTGTTGCTTAATTCTTCGTTGGGCTGTTCTCTGCTCTTGGTTGAGGTACTGGGATGTAGCACCACCCTCTATTAGCATATTAATTATTGGACTTGGGGTGGGATTGGAGATACTGTCATTCCCAGAAGGTAGAAGAGGTAGGGCTAACAGGCAACAGAAAATAATGCTATGGGGTATGTTTGGACATTTTGTAGAGCAGAAATGGCACTTCATTCAGTCAGGTTTTGGCATTTTCCTGCTCTGTCCTGCCTCCAGCTTTAGTCACTTGCCCCTTGCTTGAGTTTCTTCTTTCTTTCCCTCTCCCTTCTTTCTTCCTTATCTGTGGTAGCTTATCCTTATCTCTAGCTCTACTGGGACCACAGGAAGATAATGTGGTTGCTCTCTGTGGCTCCCCCTGTTATGTTCGTGATGGGATTTTTTCCAGTAGTGGTATTCTAAGCTCAAAAGTACAGGCTATGACATCTCTGCCACGGTTTAGATGCTAGCCTTCCTATCCTGCCTTCAGGAACCTTGGGTGAATCACTTAACTCCTCTCTGTCTCTTTACTTACCTGGGAATAATGAGATTTCGCCTCACAGTTGTGAAAGTTAAATGAACTAATGTAAAAGCTCCTAGAATAACATTATGTCCGATAAATATTAGCTGCTTTCAAATAGACCCATCACACCTGATCTAGTGAGGATTTCTCTTAGATTGTCTTAACTGTCTGAAGAGATTTGATATAGCGAGTTCCAGCAATTCTAAAGACGTTAAGACTTAACATAGGTTGATAAGCAAGATGATCTTAGTGTACCATTTACTGGTTTTTATAGAGCTAAAACCACTCTACAAAATATGACCCTTTATTCTGATCAAAGAATTTTGATTTCTGTCATTTCATGTGACCATTATAATAATCACCCCTGCAGAGATGGTTCCTGGAGTCAAGGGTCAAAGGCAGAGCCAGAGCCAGAACTTGAGTCTCTCTTCTGTTCTGCTGCCTGTAAATCCCCAAGGCTGAATTCAGTTCTGCCTGCACCTCTGTCCTGTGCTGTATTGTGGGAGTGTGGTGTCCATGGCAGGGGATCCTCTGTGGCTCCCTGGAATCAGTGCATCCCTAATTCTTTGTTGGGCTGTTGACGTTTCCTTGTCTCTGGACTGAAAAGTTAGTCACCTGCTGGTTGTCTCCATCAGGATGCTGTGCTGCCATCCTTCTGCCCATAGTAGACTCCAACTCACCTGCCAAGATCTAATTCATTATGTTCCTTCCCTCTCACCCCTCCAACTTTTTCCAGAGAGCTTGCTCCTTCTGTTACTGCAGTTGTTTTTTCAGCCACACGTACTCTGAAGATGGCGGTCACAATCTGTGTCTCCATACCAGAAAAGGCTCTGTAACTTTTCTGTCCAGGGAGGGCTGTTTCCTCTGCCCTCCAATTTGCAGTTCCTAGACCAATTTGCAGTGTTAACCTGAATTGTCATGGGAGCCTCTTAATTGGTCCTTTCATCAAAAACTAAAAGAACAAACCCACTCATCATGACAAACATTTTCATATTAGTCTTCCTGGAGAGACGTTTGGATTTATAACTCTCCTCTACACGGAAAATGTCCAGTATCTTCCAGAGATTCTTAAATATAACCTAAGACCGGGTTGATGCTGTTGACATGTCTGGTTATCCATTTCCCTTTTCAGAATTTGTGGGTGGTGAGAAGTCTGGGAGAGGCTGACTGGGTTTTTATGAAACCTACATGCTTACTGAATTTTTTAAAAAAAAATTATGTATCAGAATTCTAGTCTAAAAATGGGGGCACATTTGCTTTGCCTTTTAGAAATACTTTTTGAAATATAAAATTTGAAGTCTAATACGGAGGCTGGTCAATTAGTTTAACTGTTTTAAGAACAAACCAGGCCAGTTATGGTGGCTCACACCTGTAATCTCACTTTGGGAGGCCAAGGCGAGCAGATCACTTGAAGTCCAGAGTTCAGGACCAGCCTGACCAACATAGTGAAACCCTGTCTCTACTAAAAACACAAAAATTAGCCAAGCATGGTGGCACATGCCTGTAGTCCCAGCTACTCAGGAGAGTGAGGTGGGAGAATCATTTGAACCCAGGAGGCGGAAGATGCAGTGAGCCAAGATTGCACCACTACACTCCAGCCTGGCCAACACAGCAAGACTCCTTCTCAAAAAAAAAAAAAAAAAAAAAAAACCAATCAGCTGGTTGTGATGGTGGTGTACATCCTCAACAGAACACCTTTTGCTGATTGTTGAAGTCAGGGAAGACAATTTGTGCTGATGGCAGAGTTCGAGATATTACACAACCAGAGACAATCATAAACCCAGAAATGCCAGCCCTGAGAGATGCAGCTGACCTATGACTTTTTCCTCTCTGGAGCAAACCATGTGAACCATTAAGGGCAGCCTTTGCTGTGACGGTGCAGCAGCCTCTAAAGCCTAGTTGGCCTCAGGGAGCTCTGATTCAGTCTACTTATTCCGGGGATCTGGAGGAAGTCAGAAATCAGGTGTGGTAGATAGTTTGCAAAACTTTGGGATCTTCCGGAGAGAGCATGACATTGATGAAAACAGTGGCCTTCCCTGTAATGTCTGGGTACATGGGACATCCAGTGGAACTGTTGAAGAAGGAGACGGGAGGGAGACCAGTCACCACACTAGTTGATGTCGGTCTCATAGACTCACCACTCAAGTTGTGCTTCAGAGAAAGCTGCTTCAGATCTTGTTGATAGACTTACAAAAATATATAAATCCAGCATGTTTCTGCTTGTTATATTTACTTGGTCTTGTGGTGAGAGTACTCTGGGGCTTTGACAATGTGCTAATCACTTAGCCTATTTTTATAGCTGTGAAGCACTCATGTCTAAAAATATTTCCTCTCTGGCTAAGCCTGTCTTCCACCAGGCCTAAAAAGTCATGGAGCTGAGGACATAGCCTTCAAATAATTTTTTTTTTCCATTGCAGACTGCTTGTCCTCAAGGTCTTACCAGTTTGTAGGTCACTGAATATAAAACATGAGTTCTCAGTGGGTTGATTTAAGTTATGGTCACTCAAGTTAAACTGCCAGGAAGAGTCTTTCTCATTTTTTGTAAAAATAACGGATGTCTATGAAAGGAGAAAAAAAAGGCTTTTCTTTTTTTGTGGTTCACTCCTCCACTGCCTTCTCCATCCAGAACGTTGGCAATAAATGAGGTGGTATTGGATAACTCAGGAGAATGAATGTTACTTGTTTGTTTGCATCTAAGATGCATGCAGTTCTTTTCTAAATAAGAGCTCACATTATCAGGAGAAGCCATCAGCTGCAGCAGTGGTAAGAGCCACCAGATCTCATCTTGGCTTTACCAACAAGTGTGTTTGTTCGCTCAACATTCCCTGACGGCCAGCCACAGCCAGGCAGGGTCTAGGTTCTCAATGTACAGAGATGAATGACATTTGGTCAGGAGCCTACAGTAGAGGAGTTCAGATTACTGTAACACAGTTTGGTAGGTGCCATGGTACAGGGATGCAGAGATGGTACAGGGATGCAGAGATGTTACAGGGCACATGGGGGACACCTAGCTTGGGGCTGAGAGGATCTTGGGGAGTGGGCTTACTACCTGGAAATGAGTCTTAGGCTCAGTTAACAGGTCAAGTTGGGGAGAAGGTGAGGCCAAGAGAAGGGCTGGAGTTGAGAGGCAGATGTAGGGAGCTACCAGCCTTGTGGTGATGTTAAGGCTGTCATGCATCAGGCAATAGTGAGTGAGTGGTGTGTCTGGAGAGGAGGTGAATCGCAGTCCTTTAAGGGCCTTGAATGGCAGTTGTAGAAGTTAAGCTTTATTCTCTGGTCATGGGGAGCCATGGAAGTTTGGTGGAGTAAGTGACACAGACAGAAATACCTCACACAGAATTGCATTTCAGATGGAACACTATTGCCTCTATGTATAACGTATCTTTTCTTTTTTTCTTTTGAGACAGAGTCTCGCTCTGTCACCCAGGCTGGAGTGCAGGGTCCTAATCTCAGCTCACTGCAGCCTCCGGGTTCAAGCAATTTTCTTGCCTCAGCCTTTCAAGTAGCTGGGATTGCTCAGCTAATTTTAGGTTTGTTTTTGTTTCACTTGTGATGAAATATACATAAAATTTACCCTCTTAACCTTTTTTATTATTATTATTTTTGAGACAATCTCGTTCTGTCACCAGGCTGAAGTGCGGTGGCATAATTTTGGCTCACTGCTACCTCTACCTCCCAGGTTCAAGCGATTCTTGTGTCTCAGCCTTTCAAGTAGCTGGGATTACAGGTGCACACTACCACGCCCAGCTAATTTTTGTAATTTTTAGTAGAAGCAGGCCATTTTGCCATGTTGGCCAGACTGGTCTCAAACTCCTGACCTCAGGTGATCCGTTCGCCTTGGCCTCCCAAAGTGCTGGGATTGCAGGTGTGAGCCACCGTGCCCAGCCCTACTTAACCATTTTTTAGGGTAGAGTTCAGTGGCATTAAGTACATTCACATTGTTATGTAACCATCAGCACTGTTCATCTCTAGAATTCTTTTCTTCTTGCAAAACTGAAACTCTGTACCCATCAAACAGCAAATCCCCATTCCCCCTGCCCCCATCCCTTGACAACCACTGTTCCACTTTGTTTCTGTGA
Organism: Alouatta palliata; assembly: GCA_004027835.1. Taxonomy (NCBI): domain Eukaryota; kingdom Metazoa; phylum Chordata; class Mammalia; order Primates; family Atelidae; genus Alouatta; species Alouatta palliata. The sequence goes on along the minus strand of PVKV010014688.1, from coordinate 24,569 downwards.
ATTTGACTATTCTAGTTACTTCATATTAGTGGACTCATAAAATATTTGTCCTTTTGTGACTGGCCTATTTCACTTAGCGTAGTATCTTCACGTTTCATCCATGTTGTAGCATGTGCCAGAATCCCCTTCCTTTTTCAGCTGAGTAATCTTCCATTGGATGTGTAGACCACATTTTGTTTATCCATTCATCCATCAATGGACACTTGAGCTGCATCCATTTTTTGGTTACTGTGAATAATGCTTCTTGAACATGATTGTACAAATATCTGTTCAAGTGGCTGTTTTCAGTACTTTGGGGTGTACACCTAGGAGTAGAATTCACTGGATCATATGCTGATTCTATTTTTACATTTTTGATGAATTGCCATACTGTTTTCCCTAGCAGCTGCACCATTTTACAGTGCATCAGCAGTGCACAGGGGTTCCTGTTTCTCCATGTTCTTGCCAACACTTGTTTTTTTCTTTTTTTTTTTTTTCAGTAATAGCCATCCTGATGGGTATGAATAGATCAGAGGCTTTTACATTACACTGTGATGGACATTAGAGGTTCCATGAATCTCCTTCATGGTTTCCAGAAGGTTAGCAAAGATTTCTTCTCTGACCTTTGTTTTACACATTGGCCTTCAATATTCATTCTTATGGAGAAAGGTGTTCATGGCTCACATATTTGAGAGCTACCACACTGAATGATTTCTGTGTTATCTTCCTGCTCTAAAAGTTGATGATCCTGATTATCTGTAGCTAATAAACCTGAACAATAAATGTTTTTGCCAATCTCTTAAAGTAGGTAAGAAGCTAGGTGTCTTAGTTTCCCTTCTGTGATAGAGAAGAAACCCATATGGGAGAGCAGTAAGCTTGTGTGTCTGTGGCCATCTCTGACCTGACTCATACATGTGCCTCTGATAGACAGGCACAGACGCAGGGTTGGCATGCCTCTGGTCTTACCCACAGCCTCTTTAATGAAAGGTATAAGACACATTCACATGTTGGAGTGAATTAAGCACACATCCATTTTGAAATCACAGGGCTGGATACTGCATAAAAAATGTTGATCTTGCTTTAGGCAACATATAACAGCTGCCCTCCATTTCCCCTTCTACCTAGTGTTACAACCACCAGTACCAGAAAGCAGTCAGTCTGCTCACCAAAATAACACAGACTTTTTTCCCACTTGGTAATTGACTGAAGACTGGCTTTTAGCTCCTTTTTCTTTCTTACTGTCCTTTTCAAACTAATAATGTGATTTCTCATAGTTTTAAAGTAACTTGAAGCTTACATAAAGTTTGTCGTGAAGATTTCTAGCAACAAAACCAGTCATGACTGATTGAGAACTTATTTCTAAAATAATTTACAAATTGAGGCTTATGAAAAAATAGCTCTGTCATTCATGTGTTCATTTCATGAGCATGAAGTATCTCCCTTGTGCTAGACATCAGGGCAAGTGAAAGGTGAGAATGTAATGGCTGCTCTTGAGAAACCTGCTATCTAGTGGAAGAAATACAGGTATGAACAACGAATTGTAATGAAGGCATAGACAGCCTACCTGTGATATCTGGGATTTGATCTGAAACAGATGAAAGTTTTAATAGTTTATATGCCTTACCTTAAAGTATAGTTTTTAAATTCTTAAGATGTGATATGACATACAGTATGTATACACACACACACACACACACACACACGTATCTATATATCTTATGCTAAGGAAAAAAGGACATTAAAAAAGCTTATGTTATAAAAAGATATATGTATACGTTGTACTACCTTTACATGTTTATGATTTTTATTTACTGGAAATCCTAGTTGCGCTGTAGATAGGAGTGTGCCTAACCACCCTATATTGGGATTTATGGTAACAGCAGCTTGAGAATCTGAAGTGGGTGACACAGCAGCTCTTTTGAAAAGGTCTCTCTGTACTGTCTTGAGTTCATCATTTAAAGTTGATGTTGGCAGAGAAGATAAGTGTTCAGTGTGATGAATATCCCAGTTACCCTGATTTGATCATTACATATTGTAGGCAGGTATCAAAATATCACATGTACCCCAAAAATGTATACAGCTATTACATATCCATTTAAAAAAAAAAAAAAGGTTGGTGTGGTCAGCTTTTCTAAGTGTATCATTCATCTTTCACATCTGGGATTTCTCCTATGCTCTGGTTGGTTATAACCTTTATTCTGAAATTGGTCAGATTCTTAAGACATGAAATATTCTATAACCAGTTAAGTTTTTATTTCTCCATTGTGTTCACAACCTGGGGACTGGGCTGCCATTACATAACTGAGCAGCCATTGGTGGTTCACATCAGCTCCACACCCAGAGATTATTTTGGTTTCAGGCACAGATGGAAGTGAGAATGATTGGAATTTCAGAATGAAATGATATTGGAAACACAACCTTGAAGGATGTCTTTGTTTATAGGCTTGGAAGATCGAGAGGTCAATTAATACAGCTAAAAGGAACAGACAGATAAGAAATTGAAGAGTTTCAAAAAGGAAACTTTTATTGGCAATGTGCAGGGCTGTTGTAGAAGTAGAAGATGAAGCCAAAGAACAGGCATTGACTGTAGCAATTTAGTAGCCTACTGATAAGCTACAGTAGTCCCCCCCTTACCGGAGGGGAGGGAGTACATTCCAAGACCCTCAGTGGATGCATGAAAGTACGGATAGTACCACATCCTATATATACTATGTTTTTTTCTTTTTATCTGATAACCCAGTCAGCTACTAAGCGACTAATGGATTGGGTCGTATACAGTGTGCATATGCTGGACCAAGGGATGATTCTCCTCCCGTGAAGAACAACGCGAGATCTCATCACACTACTCAGAATGACATACAATTTAAAACATGCATTGTTTATTTCTATAATTTCCCATTTAATATTTTTGGACTGTAGTTGACTATTGGTAACTGAAACTGCAGAAAGCAAAACCACAGGTAAGGGAGGACCACTGTATCTAATTTCATGCAGCAGTGGTGGCGGAGGAAGCTACTCTGATGGGAATGTTTGTGTTCCTTCCAAAATTTATGTCGAAGCTGAATCCCCATTGTTTTTCCAACTAGGGTCTGTAGGGATCTAAAACTTATATTAAAAATCTCAAAATTTGCTTATTTGGTTATTTGTGCCAAGTGAAGCCACAGTGCCTCCTCCAAGGACATTTTGCCATAGGTTGAAGAAAGAAAAGTGTGGGAAATGGAGCAATTACAAGCACTTGATAATGTTGGGTTAGGTTGTTCTGTGCTGCTTTTAATAATATTGGTGTTAGGACTTCGAATGCTAAAGAATGGAGCCTCACAATGGTCAGTACAGTATTTATGTTGTAAATGTATGTGTTGCCTGGATTCTCTCTTTGGAAGAATAATTAGTTATAGGCATAATGGTAACTGTGAGGAATTTTCCTGTTTAAAATATCAAAAACAGTTATATACTCATTTAATGCAGATTTTAATATCACAATTATCTTGTTTCCAAGAGAACGAACTACACAACTGTAAAGTGACGCTTCATTAAAATTGACATTTGATCTTGGAGAACTGGCTAAATAAAATAAGATAGGATAGGCCTGGTGTCTGACACTTGGAGCACACTGTCTATGGGAGCTGTTATTAAGGCTGGCAAACCTCAGTGGGCTCTGGTTTCAGTTGGTTGTGGAGTCTTTCAAGGAATTTCTTCTCTAGGAGGTTCAGGATTTTCTCCCAGCATTGTAGCCTGTGGAGAAGAAAGGAAGATCCAAGCTCAAAGGTGGGTGGTCAGCCAGGAGTGAGCAGGTGACCATCAAGGATCTGTACAGAGGATGGTAGATACAAGTATGGCCAGAGGTCAAGGCTAAAAGAGCACTATTGCAGAGAAAGGGGCTGGAACAAACATAATCAGGGAAGCAAGTGCAGGGCCTGATCTTCAAGAAAGGAATTAAGAAGCAAGCTTTATGTAGGAGTGACAGAGCAAGACCCTGATGTGAAGAGTCCCAGGCAGGAGGCCTGGTAGGGCCTGACCTTTCCTTGGGGAATATGTCAGGGAGGCCTTCCCAATAGTGTCTTCAGGATAGTGTCTGGAACTTTGAGAGAGCAGTAGGAAGACTTTGGAACTCATTTGGTTTAGGGCCTCCCAGTGGTTTAAGGAGATAGATGGCAACCCAGGAGTGGCTGGTGTAGGTGGGGATAGGGGTCAGGGCCGACAGGTTATTTTAGAGCAGTGCTCAGCATCTGGGGGTGTTTTTAAAAATTCCAATGCCTAGGCACCACCCGAGGCTAAAGGAATTAGAATATCTGTAGGTGGGGCCTGGGGTTTGGGCTTTTTAAATATTCCCAGTTGTTTCTAATGTATGTCAGATTGAAGCATAGATCTTAGAGCAGTGGTTCTGAAACCTTGGCGAGCATCAGAATCACATGGCAGACTTGCTAAACCACAGTTCACTGGGCCCTACCCAGAGTTTGATTCACTGGGTCTGAGAATTTGTATTTCTGATAAGTTCCCAGGTGATTGCTGCTGCTGATCCAGGACCCATACTTTAAGAACCCCTGTCTTAGAACCACAGAAGGGTTAGGGTGTAGTCAGTAATGCTGACATGGAAACTGTCATTTGTCTGGATAGGTGCTCTTGTTTATCAAGTAATTTTTGCTATTACTGTGACTTTAATTTGATTGAAGCTGAAGGATGCTTGTTGAGGGTGTGTATTCATTTCACTTACTAGACCTGGGGTGTTAGACACGTTATTTAACCTCTCTAAGCCTCAGTTTTCCTCATCTATAAAATGGAATGGTGATACCAATTTCATCAGGACTGTTAAGGTGTTATTAATTAGGATTTCCATTTGGGGAAGAACTGTCATAGAGTTATTTAGGAGAACTTTTTAGTAATATTGTCACCAGGTCTATAGTGGTTGCCAAGTAAAATATGGGGATGAAAAGAATACAAAAAAAATAAATGACATGACATTTCCATAGCATGATATTTTATTATTATTGTACCTTGAAAGCTAGTTGTGTCAGCAAATAAGGCAACGTTTCTTGTACTTCCCTAATTAGATTACAAGAAGACAAGTTCTGGAGCCAGGCATTCTTGGAATTAAAATCCTGGCTTTGTGGCTTAACAAACTGAGTGGTCTCAGGCAAGTGACTCAAATTCTCTGATCCCATTTCTTCTTTTGCAAAATGGAGACATTGTCAATTTTATTAGAGTCGTTGGATTAATCAGAAATAGTCTTAGAAAATGCAGATTATAAGCCTGGCGCATGCTCAGTACGTGGCACCTCTTATTTTTGCTGCATTTGCCTTTTTTCTTTTTAAAGACTTAAGTTCTTTCTGAGGGTAGGTAGAGATTGCCTTCTGTTGGCTCTCTCAGCTCTTGGGCATCTCATAGGACAAATAAAACAAGTGCACTAATAATTCAGAAATAAACAATGTGGCCTTCAGATGGCCTATGGCTGCCTAGCCATGCTTAAGAGTACTTTATCCTGTTGAACCAGTCTGGGATGAAAGTTGTGCAGTTTTCATGGTTCACATGGAGGAAAGGAATAGCCTACCTAATATCTTGAGTCCGTCTCTGTGATACCCCATTTAGACTAACACACCAGTAGGAGATGAACATGAACCCCATTTGGATAGATTAATCAAAGAACATCGGACCTACAATCCTGTGGGTATTTTATTAAGCATCTAATACGTACCAGGCATCAGGTTATATGTTGTTCATGCACTGATTGCTCACTGTGGGTCATGAGTCAGGCACTGGGATTTGTAAAAATGATTAAGACTTGAAGTTGTCCTTAGAAGTTGCTGACCTTGTGTCTCTAGGGTATGACTGTAAGAAATAATGGCAGGAAACCTTGCACTCTTAGATTGGGCTGATCTCTGCACATGCGTGAAATGAAAATGCTACTGTAATTTGAAATCACTTGAAGTTGTACTGTAGTGGTAGTTTATTGCAACACAATAAATTGTGACTTGTCTCACAGAGATTTACCATAAAATGGAAAAATATTGTAAGGAGAATTAAAATTTCTCTTATTGCCTGTCTTTTCTACTTTCAGACCTAACCATATGCACTTTGGTTTCATGCAGGAGTGTCTTTTCTGTGTCTGTGAAATGTCTACACTGTAAGATTTCCTTTGCATTTTGCTGAAGCTTTGTGAGAGAATTGAGGAAAGAAAAGCTGAAGTAAAAAGAATTTTTTAAAAACTTTGCCAGGAATAACCATTTACAGCATACAATTGTTGTCTTCTCACTAGACCATATATGTAAGTGTAGGCATTTTAGAGAGTCCATAATTGTAGAAAATGCTCCAGCCTTTTAACTGAGGTAGGGAGAAAAATTGAGCTGAAGTTCCCAAAAAAGACGCAGCCCCTTTCAGACATGTGAGGAAGAATGAGGCCAAGGGAAATCCTGCCGAGCGGGAATGTGATCCGTTGGTAGCACTCTGGGAAAGATGTGTTCTTTTCCCCTCTGTTAGGTGTGGCCCCTCCTTGCTCTCCTGTATCTTCTGGCTGAGACCGGAATACAGACAAAGGTTTCACATTCAGTCACTTAGACATCATTTGACCTGTGCACTTTGCTCTCCTGGAACATTGCCTGGAGAGCCTTGATTTAATAGCTGCATTTTTGGTCAGTGTCTGAATATATGGGTTGTCTCAGGCGTGCTCATCTGGATGGCAGGATGAAGAAAGGAAGTAACTCAATTAGCCCAGTGTCTTCTGTATGTGAGGGTGGAGGTGTAGGAATTGGGAGTGTTTATCAGAGGACTTTGGCTAGAAGTGGAAAGTTAGCATTTAGGCTGAAAATGCTTTTTGGCTGTGGTTTTTCTTGGTTGAATTTTAGTGTTTTTATAAATGTGCGTGTCTCTTTTGTTTTACTGAGCTATTTGAGGATACTTTTCTCTTGGTTTGTTTCTACTTACAGCTTTTTAAAAAAGTAATTATGAGGCTGGCATGATCGCTTAGCTGCAATACCATCAAAAATGCCCAGTGACAATCGCAATCCAACATGATTATAATTATGAAAATGGCTTTCTAGAAATAAGGCTGTGACATCCCCCACTCACTGTACCCCTTTACGATTAACACTTTATTCCTTTGGAAGTTTGGCTCATTCTAGGTGTCCTCCTCTTATACATTCTCAGATTTGCTGGCCGACAGGATTTTTAACTTGGTGTTTTCTATTTTGACATCCCATGTATAAAGCCTTATATTGTTGGGTTTGTTTATTCATAGTTTCTCGGTGGGATTATAAATTCCCAGAGTAAAAGGGCAATGCCCTCGTTGTCTTTCTTCGTCTCTGTTCCCTTCAGCTTTGCCATGATCTTGTGCCAAATATGCTTGACTCTTCCTCTCAACTCCCTGAAGAGCTAAAAAGGCCTGAGGGATGCCTCTTGGAGGTGAATGGGGGAAAGTGGGTTGGTACCTAGGCAGGGAGGAATCCTGCTTTGCCTATTCAAAGGATAAACTAGGGCAGAAGTTAAGAATACAATGAAAATCACTTGTGTCATTCCAGAAGGACTGCCAGATAGCAAAGCCAAAATAAAAATGGAACGTTCCCAAGCCAGCACCTCTGCTTGCCCCAGCCTTGCAGATGATGTACCCCTGTCAGTGACCATCACTCCTGCCTGTCAGCTGTCGCTTTCCGAGGCTGTCCATCTCCGACAGCTCCAACTGGGATTTGAGATTTATTTTCCTGGTCCTACATTGGGGTTCCCCAGCAATCATCCATACCCCACCAGGTCTGGTGAATCACTAGAAGGGCTCATAGGACCCAGAGTTGTACTTATGACTGTAATTTATTTCAGCAAAAGGATACAAAGCAAAATCAGCAAGGGGAAAGGTATATGGGGTGAAGTCCAGAGGAGACCCGGCAGGAGCTTCCGAGAGTCCTTTCCCAGTGGAGTCACACAGGACATGCTCAGTTCCCTTAGCAACAAGTTGTGACAGCACATGTGAAGTGTTGTCTATCTGGTGTAAACTAAAAATAAAATCCTAAGTCCCTAACTGACTGAAAGGACCCCCTCTTGGCCACGGGACCCTAGAAAAACCTTAAAAACTGGCTTTCCAGCCATGATGGGAAGGGAGGTCAGACACACCTCATTCTAACTCCCTGTCTTTTGGAGTTTAGGCACAACTGCTCAGCATTAATGTTAAAATAGAAACCAAAAGACTGACAGAACAGACTCTTTGTGGCAGTGAAATACCAAAGTATAAACAAGACCTAAGGCCATGCCAGGCAAGCATTAAGTCACACCCTACAAACCATACTCTTGTTAAACAGATTTTTAAAGTTAACCTGTAATAATGTGGTTTACTTTCCAACATTTTATATAGCCTCATGTGACAGCAGACTCCCTTTTTTAATTTAAGCATTCCTTTATACTGACTTCAAGTCTTGAGACACAGCTTAATTCTTTCAGCTAATTGCTAATCAGAAAATCTTTGAATCCACCTATGACTTGTAAGCCCCAGCTTCAAGATATCCCACCTGTTTAGGCTGAACCAATGTTTACCTACTATGCATTGATTTATGACGTTACCTGCCATTCTCCTCTCCCTAAACTGGATAAACCAAACCAACCTGACTGCCCACCAGCCCACCTCCAGCACACTCTCTCAGGATCTCTTGAGACTGTGTTCTCTGGGCCATGGTCCCTCATATTGGCTCAGAATACATCTCTTTAAAATATTTTACGGAGTTTGGCTTTTCTGGTAACACAGGGCGCTCATTAGAGACTCGGTGTCCAGGTTTTTTGTTGGGATTGGTCATGTAACACCTGCTACCTGACAAGTTTGAAAATTGCATACTCTCAGAAGGAAAGCAGGTATGCATAATAAACTGCATTGTTTGCACACACAGTTTAGGCACAGCAAGGCATACTTACCAGGGAATGCCGGGAACCCTCTTGGAATTGAAGTTTCAGATGCCAGCCAAGGGCCAACCTTGCAAACAGGCCTTTTTCTAAGGATAGCTATCTCAGCCTGCCAGGTTAAGTCTTTCTTGCAATAAAATTGTTCTTGCTTTTTTTTTTTTTTTTTTTATACATTGAAGTTATTGAATTGGAGGTTCAGTTCGCCTCAGATGATTTGAATCGTTGGCTAGATGAGCCTTGGTCCATTGTTTCACTTAGGGGGAAACCTTGGTTTGGATTGATGGGGTTTTGCTTTTGGGACATCGTTTGACTTTGCTGCCTGCCTGCAGCCTGTGGAATGTTTCTGCTGATGGGCTAGTTTCCTGCTTGCCTCTGTCTTTGTATCAAGATAATTCATCCCGCATTGTCCTAATTGCCCTGTCCTGGTTGTCAGACTTTTCGTTTCTGGGAGCGTTTTCACACCTTGGTTCCCAGATGGTGCTGATACAGCCTACAGGTCCACAGGCTCAAAGATAAGCATGCTATGTGCTGCTTTCTTAGGGAGCCATGAGTGCGGTTGAAATAACCTTGCTTAAATGTGTCTTACCAGTTTGGAAACTGTTCTTTCGAAACCTTGCCTTGGGATTTGAATGTCTTTGCCTTTAGGTTTTGTTCTTTTGTTTATGTTTCTTATTTTGTTTTGCAATGTTTGTTTTGTTTTTGAGACCAAGTCTCGCCCTGTCACCCAGGCTGGAGTGCAGTAGTGCAGTCTTGGCTCACTGCAACCTCAGACTCCCTGGTTCAAGCAATTCTCCTGCCTCAGCCTCCTGAGTAGCTGGGATTACAGGCACGCACCACCACGCCCAGCTAATTTTTGTATTTTTAGTAGAGACAGGGTTTCACCGTGTTGGCCAGGATGGTCTTGATCTCCTGACCTCATGATCCGCCCACTTAGGCCTCCCAAAGTGCTGGGATTACAGGCGTGAGCCACTGCAGCGAGCCTTGTTTCTGTTTTTTTTACTCGTTGGTTTTCTGCTTTTGAGTTTTTGTTGCCTGGCTTCAAAAATCTTGTATTACAACCATGGTTTGGGACTATTTTTGTCATCCCCATGTTCTTCTCTGGGCAGGTTCATTCCAGATAACTTGCCCCTCTCCTGCACACTGTTAGTGTCAAGGAGGTTCCAAAGCAATGGTCTGCAGGGGGCTTCTCAGAGCCTGAGGGACATCTCAGCTCTGCTGGCCTCTTGCATCATTTATCATCGTATTAGGTCATGTCTGTCCTCTTGCCTCTGGCCTGAACTGATTCACTTACACGTGCCTCTAAGGTGATCAAGGTGACCTAATGGCCTGTTTTTAGCCACACTACCTATTCCATAATCCTTGCTGAAACTATTGCCAGACAGTGGTGAAATAGTGATTCATTTGTCACTCACTGTGACTGAGCTAAGCTGGCTGTGTGTGAGCTTGGGAAGCTTCACTAAACATACCCTGTACCCTAGGATTCCTCCCTCAGCCAAGGTGGCATGGTGAAGGCAGGGAATTGCCCATCCTAAATCAGCTGATCCCAAAGACTTCACTTTCGTGGAAGTCTTGTCACCGAATAGCCCTAGGGTACAGGAGTCTTATTGCCACCATTATTAGAGTTTAAAGTCTTACCTATTGCTGATTTAAGGGCTGCAGAAGAGAAGGGCCAAGAGGCCAAGCGACGCAAGGGGCTCCAGCTCCAAGGAGAAAGGGATGGTGGCTGGAGAGTGGGTGTTCTGGGAACAGGCTGCTGAGCACTTTGAAATATGGCTAGTGCCACTGAGGAACTGAATGTTTGCTTTTACTTAATTCCAATTAATTTAAATAGCCACATGTACCTAGTGGCCCCTGAATGGAACAGTGCAATGTTAGAATCAGTACAGGGAAGCATTTAGAGCCTGACCTTCAGGACTTTGATTGAGATTCCAGCTCTGCTGTCTACCCATTGAGTGACCATGGGGATGCTTCTTAATCTTCTACAGTTGTTTTGAGAATTTGTTGTATTCAATGTGTAAAGAGTTTAGAACAGTACCTGGCAAGAAATGTGTGTTTAGTTAATGTTGGCTTATTGTATGTTCACTCAGTATTTTGAATGGAATGGTGGTAGAGTTCATGTGGAATATGAAATGCTACTGTTTTTTGGGGTGGGGTGGGGTGTGTGTGTATGTGTGTTTTATGTTTTCTTTCTTTTAAAAAGAAATTGTTCTTTTGTTGCTCCAGGTTGCTGCAGCAACTGGTCACACAGTAGTGTTGGTAGACCAGACAGAGGACATCCTGGCAAAATCCAAAAAGGGAATTGAGGAAAGCCTTAGGAAAGTGGCAAAGAAGAAGTTTGCAGAAGACCCTAAGGTAATTTCTTATTATCGATGTCTTTAAGACAAGTCCTCTGACTTCTTCACATTTGCAGGGCAATGGGGGATTTCTGGCTTGCTTTCTTTCTGTTTTCAGTTTGCTGGTGTAAAACTCATTTTCCCACAACTTTAAATCAATGTAATAACATAATCACTAAACATTGAGGGGTACTGATTACAAAACAGGAGAAGTCAATAACCATTTTGTTGGGTGGAATTTAAGGTTGAGAAGAAAGCTTGTACAGGTGGTGAACTCATTCTAGAAGAACATTGAGAATTTGGAATTGAAGAATACTTGTTTTGCTAAAAGGATGGAAGAAGAACAAACAGGAAGATAATTTTTGTACTACAAGTTAAGAAGAGAATGATACAATAAATGTGGTATTTATAGAAAGTAAGAGTGAATCATTCTCATTTACCAGGTGCAGAAGAGATAGAAGAATTTGAGGAACTCTGTGGAGGTTGGGAAAAAACAGCATGGTGGGATGAGAAGGAGTTGGTGACTGAGGGCTGTGCTGCTTTTTCAGTGTACTTTCGCTTAGGATTCTGCATTTAATTAGAAATACAACACAAATCACCAAAGCAAATTTTAATTTACCTTTGTCACCTTTTTAAAGTTACTTAAGATTGATTTCCTTGGGGCTTGGATGGAATTTCTCTCTGTATGCAAACAGAGAAAAGTACACATAGGACATTTGTTGTTTCTCACTTCAGGTATCCAAGGTGGTATATCTAGATGCTTTTAAAAAAATTTTTTTAGGCCAGGCGCAGTGGCTCATGCATGTAATCCCAGCACTTCGGGAGGCTGAGGTGGGTGGATCACAAGGTCAGGAGATGGAGACCATCCTGGCTAACATGGTGAAACCCTATCTCTACTAAAAATACAGAAAAATAGCTGGGCGTGGTGGCAAGGGCCTGTAGTCCCAGCTACTTGGGAGGCTGAGGCAGGAGAATTACTTGAGCCCAGGAGGTGGAGGTTGCAGTGAGCCAAGATTGTGCCACTATACACAGCCTGGGCAACAGAGCAATAAGTGAGACTCCATCTCAAAAAAAAAAAATTACTGTGGTCAAATATATATAACATAAAATTTGCCATTTTAAACTCTACAATTCAGTAGCATTAATTACACTCACACATTCATACTTCATGTAAGTGGAATCATACAATATTTTTCCTTTTGTGTCTGATTTATTTCATTAAGCATAAAGTTTTCAAGGCCATGTTGTAACATGTCACAACTTCATTCCTTTTTAAGACTTAATATTCTACTGGGTTATTACCGTATTCCAATTTAATATTCCATTGGATTTATACCACATTTTTTTTAACCCATTATATCAGTCTGTTCTCACATTGCTAATAAAGACATAGCCAAGACTGGGTAATTTATAAAGGAAAGAGGTTTAACTGACTCATAGTTCCACACAGCTGGGGAGGCCTCACAGTCATGGTGGAAGGCAAGGGAAGAACAAAGTCATGTGTTCCATGGTGGCAGGCAAGAGAGAGAGCACGTGCAGGGGAGCTGTCCTTCATAATTTACATCCCACTGGGTCCCTCCCATGACACATGGGGATTATTACAATTCAGGGTGAGATTTGGGTGGGGACACGGAGCTAAACCTTATCACTCATTCATCTGTTAATGGAATTGGGTTGTTTTCACCTTTTGGCTATTTTGAATAATGCTGCAGTTAACATTGGTATACTATTGGTTTGGAGTCTCTGTTTTCAATTGTTTGGGTTATATACCTACAAGTAAAATTGCTGGGTTGTATGGTAATTCTATATTTAGCTTTGTGAGGAACCACCAAATTGTTTTCTATAGTGATTGCACTATTTTACATTCCTACCAACCAAGTACAAAAGTCCTAATTTCCCCACATCCTGGCCAACACTGCTATTTTCCATGTTTGTTTTGTTTTGCTTTTTATTGTAACCATCTTAGATGTGAAGTAATACTCATTGTGGTGTTCTTTTTCATTTTTTTTTTTTGGAAATGGGATCTTGCTCTGCTACCCAGGCTGGAGAGCAGTGGCATGATCATAGCTCACTGTAGCCTTGAACTCCTAGGCTCAAGCCATTCTCTCACTTCAGCCTCCCCAGTAGCTAGGACTATAGATGTGAACCACCACACCTGACTAATTAAAAGTTTTTTTAGATATGGAGTCAAGCTGTGTTGCCCAGGCTGCTCTCAAACTCCTGGCCTCAAGTGATCCTCCTGCCTGGGCCTCTCAAAGTGCTGGGATTACAGGCATAAGCCTCCAAGTCCTGCTATCATTATGATTTTGATTTGCATTTTTCCCCAGTGTCTAGTGGCCTTTAAAAGCCAGAGAGGTGAGGGTGGAAATAATTTTACCTTCTCTTTGATGAAATTCAAAGAATAAATATCACAGACAGATTAAGATCTCTCACCTGTCCCTTACATTCTTAACCGTAGTGGGACACCACACAGGGGATGTTATGATGAGGATCCAGATATGTGAGATTATAAGAGCCCTAGGCTGAGGGTTGGAGTCTAGGACAGAGTGAGTTTGACCCAGATTTTCTCCTTGTTTACAAACTTTCAGCTAATTGTCTCCTTGGACTGAGTTTCTGAGCCACACCCTAAGGATAAAAGGATGACCCCTGTGCTCAAGTTGCTCAGCTCTGGCTGACTACTCCTGAGGTTTCTCTCCTCTGCCAGGGACACCACTGAGGAGGTTTCACTTTGCCTAGCTGACATACTATATGTATCTAGCTCTTTAGTGATCACCAGTACAATAGCCACTAGCCACGTGTGGCTGCTGAGTGCTTCAAATGTGGCTAGTCCAGATAAAGATGTGCTTTGAGTATAAAATAGACACCAGATTTCAAATATGTAATGGGGAAAAAATATAAAACATCTCAGTATTTTAAAATACCGATTACCGTTGAAGTGATGCCATCTTAGATATGTTGGGTTAAACACCATTAATTTCACCTGAAAATTTCTTTTCACTTTTTTAAATGTGGCTGGTAGAATATTTAAAATTAGCTGTTATCTCACATTATCCTGTTTCTGTAGAACAGCTGAAATCTAGCTGCTTAGTCCATGATGATTTGGGATGATTATGAGTATTTTGATGCCCTGTGGACAAATTACACTATGAAATAAAATGGGGGCTTATAGAGGCACCATCCCTAATTCTGCCCTTATTGAGGTCTGTGGAAACCTCAATCACAGGAGGAAAATGAGGAAACAATGAAACTACAGTCTCTTTGGCAGCAGAGGCTGTGTCTAGCTTGTTTCAGGAGCACATTTTCAGGCACACGATGAGCAATTATTATTTGGTAAGTGCTAAGTTGGCTTTCTTACCCTGGCTCTTGCCATTGCTCTGATAGGAGCTAGTCTCTGCTCTTATTAGAGAGGAATAGTTAGCACTGCCTCAAGACTAATGGATGGTACGGAGCTATGGAAGGATAGATTACAGGCTTCATGGACACTTTGAGAACAGATAGGTGGGCTAATACATGTGCTCTGAACACACAGTTTACTAACTAGAGCAGAGCTAAGAACTTGAAAGACAATTTTCAGTGAGTCCGGTGAATGTTCTCTACTCCCTCCCACTGCATTAGGCTGGCGATGAATTTGTGGTGAAGACCCTGAGCAGCATAACGACCAGCACGGATGCAGCCTCCGTTGTCCACAGCACAGACTTGGTGGTGGAAGCCATTGTGGAGAATCTGCAGTTGAAAAACGAACTCTTCAAACGGCTGGACAAGTTTGCTGCTGAGTATGTAACCTCTGGACAAACTTTTCTGTTTGTTTTTCATTTTTATTTTTTGTTTTTGTAGATTTGTGGGTACAAATGCAGTTTTGTTGCATGGATATGTTGTGTAGTGATGAAGTCTGGGATTTTAGTATACCCGTCACCCATGTAGTGAACACTGCACCCAATAGGTAATTGCAGCCCTTGCCACCCTCCCACTTTTTAGAGTCTCCTGTGTCCGTTATTTCCCTCTGTGTGTCATGGATACCTGTTGTTTAGCTATCACTTGTATGTGAGAACATAATGGTATTTGACTGAGTTGTTTCACTTGAGATAATGGCCTCCACTCCTAAGACATGATTTTATTCTTTTTTATAGCTGAGTAGTCTTCCATGGTGTATATACACTACATTTTCTTTATCTAATCAGCCATTGACGGACGCTTAGGTTGATTTCATGTCTTTGCTATTACGAATAGTGCTGCAATAAACATATGAGTGCAAGTATCTTTTTGATAGAATGAGTTCTTTTCCTTTAGATATATACCCAATAGTGGGGCTGCTGGATCAAATGGTAATTCTATTTTTGGTTTTCTGAGAAATTTCCATACTGTTTTCCTTAAAGGTTGTAGTAATTTACATTGCCACCAGCAGCATGCAAGGGTTCCCTTTTCTCCAGATCCTCACCAAATTCTGTTGTTTCTTGACTTTTTAATAAAAGCCATTCTGACTGGTATCAGGTGCTAAAATCATTGCGGTTTTAATTTCCATTTCTCTGATGACTAGTGATGCTGAGCATTTTCTCATATGTTTATTAACCACTTGTGTGTCTTTTTTTTTAAAAAAAATATTTGTTTATGACCCCTGGATATTCTTGACAGGTTCTGAGGGGTCCCTCCCTGGGCCTTGAACTTTGCTCCTTGTTTATTGCCTTCACCCAGGAAGGGATCTTCTAAGTTCATCCACCTCTCTCTCTCCTACCCCACAGCTATTTCAAAAAGAGCCAATATGGTTTCCTTTGTTCTCCATCCTCCCAGTTTGCTTCCTGAGGCTTGGCCTACCCTGATCTGACCCTTGTCCCAAATGAGGCTAGAATTACTCATGGCAACATGGAGGGGTCCATCCAGGGCCAAGCCTATATGTTTCTTAAAATGTGTAGGTCATGGGTACTCCTATGCCTGAGAATGGAGGAGGCTTGTTCCTAGAAACATGAAACTGCTCTGAGGTTCCTTCATTCATTTCATACTGGCATCTAGAGGCTACAGAGACATGTGACAGCAGACAGTTAGGGTACTCCTGTGCTCCATTCTCAGGCATAGGAGTACCCTATGTGTCCTTCACTGTCTGCCAAGGATCCTCAGAGGAGTTCCGTGTTTCCTCCTTTTTTTGGTTGGAGCAAACAGAATGGTATAATTGAAGGGAATGCCTATAGACAGAGAGAACTTTGCTGTTTTGAGCTTTGTCTGGGCTCATTCCAAGTACTCCTGGGAGCGTTAAAGGAGCATTGACCTCTTAGCTGCCTGGCTTCCTGGTGGAATTCTTCCTGGCAGAATGCACCTCAAGATCCAGAGCCTTTGAGTGTGTGATACCTGACTCGCTGATGAGTGCTCTTCTAGTGACTTTCTTGACTATACTTCATGCTTCTTGGTTGAAATTGAATGGCAGAATATTATATGACAAAAGCAATTCTCAGGGCACTTCCAGTGGGCAGTGGCTAAAGAGACACTTGCATACCAGCCTGCTGGAATGTCAGCGCTCAGAGATAGGTGACCTTGTGGCCAGAGAGGCCCTGCCCTTGACAAAGAGAAGAGACTTGCGTTTCTGTTATTCCTACATCACTGCCAATTGGTGTCCTCACGCATTTCACACTGTCATCTAGAGGCTGCAGAGACATCTGACAAAACCAAAAGACAGCTGTGGTACCGGTGCTGGCTCCCAGGTCAGCAGGGAGCCCTCTGGGACAATAAACACCCACCCCAAAAAGGAGTTTTGTCAAGCAGTTTGATCTTTATTGAAAGATTGGTCACTCTTGGTGACAGTGAAATGCCTGAGTGCCCTTTGTAGTCTGTGTCTGGTACAGAAGAATCTTCGGGGAAAGTCAGGAGGCCTAGGCCTGGTGCCAATCCCCCACCACCTCCAACCTTGGAAAGGTCCTCAGTTTCATCATCTGTAAAGCAAGTTGAGGGGCTTGGGGTAAATAATTTCCCAGACTGTTCTGATTCTAACTCTCCACGACTAGCTTCCCCCTACGTGTAAAATAGGGACAGCAGCACTGGTACCTATTGTATAAAGTTGTTTAGGAAACTCATTTAATTTAGCTCACATATCCTGAGTGCCTGCTATGTATCAGGCACTACACTAGGCTCTTTCACCTGAATTGATGCAAAACAGATGTGACGTGTGAAAAGCAGGCATGACCCACAGTCACACTGAAGATGTGGCTTTGCTTCTGACCTTCACCACCTTGCTTCGCACTCTCTGTTTTCATTTTAGATCACCACCATTGCTGAATGCTTGCTACATTTTTTAAACAGCTGTATTGAAAGGTACTTGACTGGCAAGTCTTACAGTTCGATCCTGTAATGGGAGAAGAAAATATAGTCAATTGATGCATTTCCCGTTGGAAACCCTGATGAAAGAGTTGCATCCTGGAGAGAAACACGACTTCTCCAGTGGCAGCCTAAGACACACAAATGAAAAGTTTGACCAGGTCCACAGGCAGCTGGAGCGAAGTACTTACTTTCCCTTTTAGACAAAATACGGACTCTTAGATCCTTTGCCCTCTCTGACTATCTCTCTTGTCTTGATACAAGGCTCTCTTCCCTCCTCTGCAAATAACCGGTTTATTCTCCCTTCTCTTTTCCTCTCCTCCCACCCGTCCCTGATTTGTGCAGATTATAGCATTGCCTTTTAGTAAGCAGGAACCCCCAAGTCTGGTTGGTAAGAGATTCTTGCCTTTCCTGCCCTGTCACAGGACAGGCCCTTATGGTTGGAATCAGTAGCAGGCTGGTTTGTGTATTTTTATCCACAAGGTGGCGCTGCAGGAAAGCCTGGAAGTCGGCATGTTTAAAGCTTTTCCTCTCTTGCCTTTGGTACCCCCACTTTTAAACTAAATTTGGTTTAACTCAGTATGGATTTTTTTTTAAATTAATAGTTTAATGTTTTACACATGCACGTATATATATTCTGTTTTCCCCAGATCTACCTGTGTAACCTTAAAATTTTTTTGAACCATGTTGGTTTTCTTGTTTTCATTTTAATTCCCATCCAATGGAAAAATACAGCTTTTCACTTGAGGGAAAATATCTTAATTCATGTTTATTATCAGATGTTGCTGATTGAGGCTTTATGTGTTCATTTAGAATTTTTTGTGGCTTTTAAGTGTCTTTCTTTCATTATTCTTTGATCACTGAGAATTTCATTTTGTGACTGGGATTGGTTAAGTTAGGTTGATCAATTAGCCACCTCCTGTTATCTCACATGCCGTGGAGGTTAACGAATGCAAGTAGATAAAGGAAATTTTGTTCCTGAAAATCAAGGAAGTATTGGTGAAGGATAAATACCCTTCGGAACAGGAAATTCCAATTTAGTTTACTTTCAAATTTCAGAATTTAAATAAAGCTGAAGTCACTTGATTTCAGCCTCTTGTATAAAGATGTGTCTTTTCCCTGATTTCCCCAGTGGGTCTGGACAACGGATCTGGCAGTAAACAGTCACCTTGCTCATTGCACTCAGAAGTCATGCTGTTTTGAAAGATGAGATTCACTCTGATGCGCCACCATATTTTCTCTCCACAGACATACAATCTTTGCCAGCAACACTTCCTCCTTGCAGATTACAAGCATAGCCAATGCTACCACCAGACAAGACCGATTCGCTGGCCTCCATTTCTTCAACCCAGTGCCCGTGATGAAACTTGTGGAGGTCAGTGGGTGTCAACTTGTGTGTGTCTGCCTGCTCTGCCAGCTCTCTCAGTCCTGTTTTTCTGAGTTATACCAGCCCTGTCACCAGTTGCATAGGACAGGTTTGAACCTGAGGTTAGAAGGTTGTCTCTGAGCCTCCTATCTAGGAAGGCCCCTATGCTTTGTTTCTTTGCAGCCCTGTGTTTTGCTTAGGGGTATCCAGAAGGGCTGTTAACTTTGTGGAATGTCATTTACTTATTTGTGTCAGAGCTGATGGGCAGTGCTGACAGGCATCAGAATGGGAAGGTGGCACTAGAAACCATGGGACCACAGAGAGGGCAGCTCCACGTGTTCATGTTATCTCATCGAGGTCAGCTTGCCCATGCTGTAAATGCAGCTCTCATTAGATCTACTATACTACTTTGTCCACAGTTCCTGAGGTGAATTCTGATCCCATGTAACGACGCTTTAGTGTTGTCCCCAGATGAGGTACATTTCCAGAGCTATTAAAAGCAGCTCCCACTGGGTGTGGCGGTTCATGCCTGTAATCCCAGAACTCTGGGAGGTTGTAATCCCAGAACTTTTGGGGGAATGAGGAGGATAAAGGAAGGAAAAGGGAGTTGGAAACGGCAATAATGAAGAAAACGGATGATACATACTCCCAAAGAGGCCACAGGCAGACTCTGGAGGTGGAAGTGGGTGGATTGCTTGAGACCCAGGGGTTCAAGACCAGCCTGGGCAACATGGCAAGACCCCATCTCTACAAAAAAATTTTAAAAATTAAAAAAAAAAATTATCCAGGTGTTTTGGTGCACGCACATAGTCTCAGGTACTTGGAAGGCTGAAGTGGGAAGACTGATTGAGCCCGGGGGATTGAGGCTGTAGTGAGCTGTGATTGCACCACTGCACTCCAGCCTGGACGACAGAACAAGATCCTATATAAAAAAAATACCCTAAAAGTAAAAAAAAATAAGATATAATAAAAGCAGCTTCTGATAGCCTTGAGCCTCCTGACCACAAACCTGGAAGGTGTGAGGGAGGCAGGGAGGGTTTCCCCAACATCCTGTTTGGAATGCATGGAGACTCCAGTGTGTTGGAGCTGGAGTCACAGTAGGCAATTTGCACCTGAAATGTGGCAACTTGCCTTTTACGGGGTCCTAATTACAGGGTCTGAGAAGCAGCCGCCTATTAAAGTAGCATTTGTTCTGAGGTTGAGGAGTTATTGCCCTGCGAAGTGTCCAGATGCTGATGCTGCCATGCGGGTGATGTGGAGCCAGGCAGACCTCCAGAGACTGGCCGTGGCCTCTCTGGGAGTGTGTATCATCTGTTTTCATTATAGTTATTGCCTTTTTCAATTCCATTTTCCTTCCTTTATCCTCATTCTCCCCACCACTACTTAGCATAAGCATTTTTAATAAGTTATAACAGTGACTGCGTTTTTTTAGAGTTTTCTCTGAAGTGACAACTTTGGCCATCTTGCAATAGGACTTTTATCTGTCTTGCTAACATTGCTTCTCAGCTTCTTCCTACTTTCTCCTATGCTCTAAGGCTGTTTTTGAAGAAGTTGAAGTTGAAGAATGAAGGGGAGGGGTTTGGGGAACAGAAGAAACAGCATTTATCTTCTGCAGATAAAAGCAAAGAAGTGGCATGCATGTCCAACATTTCAGTACTTGGTCTAATTGATTTCTTTAATTATTATATTGTACATATAAGTGTTTTAGAGATAGATACATTCTGTAGATTTATTTTAATAATGTTTTCAACTGCATTTATCTGGTAATGTATGCTTATATCTTTGGAAATGTAATGTGTTGGTTGTTAACACCTGATATTTAGCAAATGTTACCATTTTTCTAGAAAGTATTTTGTAAAAGTGCTCTTCTCTGTTCAGTTTTTATTGTTAAACTTTAGCTCTTGCTAGTGTTGCTGGTGTGCACCAAAATGACTTGTATAATAAGCTGAGTGGCTCCTTTACTTAGGACTGGGCTCATTTAAATGTGTGTGTATATATATGTGTGTATGTGTGTATATATATATATTTTCAGACTCCGTTGGAACTATGAACAGCATATCTGTATAAATTGCTGTTTGTTGAATGAATGAATGAACAAATGAATAAACAGGCATCTTTCCTGCTTAAAAAAAAAAACAAACCTTCACTGTTGTTAACCCCTTTAAACCAAAAACTTATTTTGAAAACACCATAGTCATCAGTGTTTGTCCCAGTTCAGTCTGTGGTTTTGATGGAGACTTTTTAGACCTCCTTCAAACAGCTCTGGGATTGTTTGATTTGTGGTACCCTCAGGGTGGCTTCTGGTCTTTCTCGTCCTGCTCATCATCTCCATCTTCACTATGCCTTTTCCTGTTTCCACCCATTCACTTCTCTTAGTGTCATGACATGACACCGCAGTCCAGTTCTCACAGGAGTGAGAACTCTTCTTCGTTTATATAGCATCTTTCATCCCTGCACAGACACCAGCTCATTAGTTCACCAAGTTAGACGGTCCTCTTGCACAGGGAAGGCATGCCCATGATCCCCATTTCGGAGAAGAGAGGTGAGGCACTGCCTAAGACCACATGAAGGGTCTGAAGTAGAAGTCAAGCTTTATTGCTTTGACTCTGGTTGAAGTTCTTTACTGGCCCTTCTTTACATTTTACACACACACACACATATACATATACATCCACACACACACACACACACACACACATATGTTTAACTTCATCTGGTTCTTTCCATTTACCAAAATCTAATTCCTGACAGATGAGTTATTTAAATGTTTACTGAGGGCTGACTCCGCCAGGCATTGTGCTTGGTACCGTCCCCTACGGATGCCAGCAGGGCAGCCCTTGTGCCCTTGCCTGCACCTCACAGAGGTCAGGAGGGCTGCTGGAGCAGGTGGCGGGCCCCACTTGCTGTAAATAAAAGCCTTCCCCAGCAGGATGAGTCTGTTCTGAAGCCAAGGGGCCACTGGCCTCTAGAGCATCTGTGTGGGCGAGAGTAAGGTCCTGAGAGGAATGCTTAGGTAGGAATCCAGGAGACCTGTGACTTGGGCAAATTACGCCGCTTTCCTGGGACTCCTCCTCATCTATAATAGAAGGTCAGGTCCCATGCAGAGGACTTTAAGGGCAAGCATCATATACTTCCTGGACTTCAAATAATTAAATAACAAAAGTCAGCATTTATTGAGCATTTGTGCTGAAGCCTAGTGGTTTACTCCCAATCTAATTTCATTCTTACCTCAACTCCTTGAGGTAGACAGAGTGATTTCAGTGTCATTTCAGTTTCAAGAAACATGCTCAGGGTCACACAGACAGTAAGTGGTGCAACTGAACCCAGGCTTGTCTCTACAACAAAACCTGTAACACTGTTCTGTACACACATGTATGCACACACACTTGTATCTTAAGCCTTGATTTTGTGCATTCTGCAGTACTCTGTCTTTTTTTTTTTTTATTGAGGCGGAGTCTCGGTCTGTTGCCAGGCTGGAATGCAGTGGCTTGATCTTGGCTCACTGCAACCTCCCCGCCTCCTGGGTTCAAGCGATTCTCCTGCCTCAGCCTCCTGAGTAGCCGGGACTACAGACGTGCGCTACCACACCCAGCTAACTTTTATATTTTTAGTAGAGACAGGGTTACACTACGTTGGCCAGGATGGTCTCAATCTCTTGACCTTGTGATCCACCTGCTTCAGCCTCCCAAAGTGCTGGGATTACAGGGGTGAGCCACCGAGCCTGGCCCCTGTTGTCATAAAATCGTCATTTTGGGAAACACATTGTTTCTGGCTTGAAATTCCTACCTCTGTGCTGAAACTCAAACTATTTCGTTGCCTATATGCAGCCTTATGATCGATCATTCCTTGAACTATTCTACTGATTCTACTGAAGTTACTTGCTGACTCTCTGGTCATAATTCTCTGCTTTGCATTTTCAGGTCATTAAAACACCAATGACCAGCCAGAAGACATTTGAATCTTTGGTAGACTTTTCCAAAACCCTAGGAAAGCATCCTGTTTCTTGCAAGGTAAGAGTATGGGTAGCTTGGGAAAGAGGTCGTTGTTTTCTTCTTGGAACCTGACTTATTAGAATGATGTGAGAGAAGGAGCATTGGTTACTGCAAGCCAGTCTATGTGCTGCAAAGAGCAGGCTCCGCTTCCTGTTCTAGTTTGCAGACAGGGAAACTGGACTCCTAAACCATGCCTAAGGCCGTCAGGTGGATAGTCTGAGACCTGAATGGAGCTCAGGACTCCAGCTAAGTAGAAGACATGGCTCTGCTCTCTGGGTCCTGGCTTTTGTCTCCTGATGAATGGCTGCATTTTCGTAAATAGTTTTGGTTGCCCAATCAGCTTTAACTTCCACTGGGCCAGTGGGAGTCAGGCCCTGTGTGTCAGGTACAGCCTGGTAAACACATACATCCTTAACAGAAAATGAGGACTTTCCTTTTGGAAAAAATACTACAGATAAATAAATGATAAGACAGTAAGAGACCAACCTACCCAAAGTGCAATAAGGAAGCTGTTTTTCACCCAAAGTTGCATTATATTTTTGTTGTTTGTTGTTTTGTTTTTCAAGAAGCATGGTTTAATGGGAAACCTGCTTGACCTCCAGCTTTTTTTTCCCCTTTCTTAAGCTATTGTTTATTGTATGTAAGATAATCCCAGTTGCTGAAATGATAACCTACCTGAAGGTAATTATTTTGATTACCTTCAGTTTCTCTATTTGCTTTTGTTCCTCTGTAGTTCCCCCAATATTTGGGACTATACTTATGCATGACTTTGCAGTTTTCTAAAGGGATAGTTGTGTCACAAGATGCCACACCATTACAAGCATTTACATATAAGTCATTTACTTTCTTTTTTTTTTTTACCATAATCCTTTATATCTTTATAGTTCTTCTCATAGCATACTTTTGCTTTCTAAAATATTCTCGAGTTTGAACTCACAGTGCTGTGCTAACCCATGAAAAATCATGCCGTTCATGAGTCATCTGAAGAAGCCATCTGTTGAGGTGGACTCCAGCAGCCAAAGAGAGCAGACTTGTGTGTCCTGCTCTTCCCCATCTGTGGGTAAAGTGTTGCTAGGGAGTGTCATGTTTTAACACCCATTTTTTGTTGGTTTAGTTCTGTGGTTTTAAGTCATGTAGATTTTTTAAATCATATATTAATAAGCGGATGTTATGATTGTACTTTCTTACCCAGCTATGCTTTGTTAGTGGAAGAAAGTAGTAATAGTATTGAAAAGAACATCAGTGCGAGACCAAAAGATATGGAAATGGAAGTACAGGGAAAAGCTAATGATTATCTTCAGCAGCATAATCATTAATTCACAAAGTGATGATTCATCTTCCATCAGAGTGGCCATGGCAGCTACAGAGATGGGAACTCTTTGTTCTCATAAAATTGTCCTTGTTAGGTCATTCCAGAACTCTTTCTCTGTGTGGTATCTTTTTTTTTTTTTTTTTTTTTTTTGAGACGGAGTTTCGCTCTTGTTACCCAGGCTGGAGTGCAATGGCGCGAGCTCGGCTCACCACAACCTCCGCCTGCTGGGTTCAAGCAATTCTCCTGCCTCAGCCTCCCGAGTAGCTGGGACTACAGGCACGTGCCACCATGCCCAGCTAATTTTTGTATTTTTAGTAGAGACGGGGTTTCACCATGTTGACCAGGATGGTCTCGATCTCTTGACCTTGTGATCCACCCGCCTCGGCCTCCCAAAGTGCTGGGATTACAGGCGTGAGCCACCG
>PVKV010014687.1:0-56479 GCA_004027835.1 Alouatta palliata | reverse complement strand
GCCTGGCTGTCCTGTCTGTCTGTCACTGCACCTGGCTGTCCTGTCTGTCTGTCACTGTGCCTGACTGCCCTGTGTGTCTGTCACTGCGTGTGTCTGCCCTGTGTGTGTCACTACGCTTGGCTGCCCTGTGTGTCCGTCACTGAGCCTGGCTGTCCTGTGTGTCCGTCACTGCGTGTGTCTGCCCTGTGTGTCCCTCACTGCGCCTGACTGCCCTGTGTGTCCGTCACTGCGTGTGTCTGCCCTGTGTGTCCGTCACTGCGCCTGGCTGTCCTGTCTGTCTGTCACTGGGCCTGGCTCGGCATGTCTGCTCCCACTCTGTGGCCAGGTGCTGCTGTGTCCTCGTGGGGACCTGCTCTGCAGTCGTCCCTCCTTTAGGGTGAGTGTGAGAGCAGCCTTCGCAATGGGCTCGAGCAGACACATCTTGCACGGTCTGGATTGAGGTGCCCAATGTTCCTAGGAGCTGTCTGGGAGTTCCAGCTGCCCCGCTCCTGGAGTCTCTGTGGTCTGGAAAGAAGCTGAGCTTGGCTCACTCCCTCCCACTGGGATCAGGGGCTGCCTGGTCCCAGCTTGCTTTGTCCAGGCAAACTGGAGGAACCCCAGGGTCAGTTCAGGACAATCCTGCTTATTGCACCACATTTTACACTGCAGAAGCGAGGCACAGAGCATTGGGTAATTTCCTCCAAGTTATGTGGCTTCCAAATGGCAGATGTAATGCCAGTTTTTTGACTCCCCAAACCAACCATTTCTGTCTGTCTAGACTCCTCCAAGTTGCTAAGCAATCTTGTCGGGTTGAGCATAAGGGAGGGAGATCCTGAACCCCACACCCCAGCTACCTCCAGAGGCCTCCAGGCCATTTGGAGTCTGGACTGATAGGTAGTCAAGGCTCTCGCCAGAGGACAGGGGAGATGGAAGGCATGGCCTCTGTCGCGGTCTGCTCGGACTGGGGCTCTTCTAGTGCCCTCTCCCTTAGTCCTGGCTGTTTGCAGCTGGGGCTCAGACATGAGGCCACCTGCCCAGGCTTACGCGGTGAGAGGTGTGGGCCTGGCGTGTCATGCCCCTGCCCCAGTGGCCTCTGTATGAGGCCTGCCCGCTGCACTTGCCCTGTCTTTGGTGGTTCACAGAGAGCTTGTGGCTTCCAGAGTTTTCACATCACTTCATCTCTTGTGCCGAGCATGAGATTCTGCTCCCCCGTCTGCCTGGCTCACCTCGTGCCACCCAGTGTGGCTGTGTGAATACCAGGGAGCCCACTTTGCCCTCTGCCTTGCACCCCCATGGCCAGTGTCCCCACGCAGGTACCACGTGCACCCTGCTGTCCTGCGACTGGCCTTTGGTAGTTTGGGGCTGTAGCCTCAGTTGGCCTTGGTACCATGGGAATGGAGGTCTGGCCGCGGGAGCAGGGCCATAGGCCAGCTCGTCCCCTGCAGCAGCCTGCCCTCGGCACAAGGTGGGGTAAATGCTGACGGAGTGAGCTGGAGAGCACTTAGAATGGACACCACACGTGGGTGAATCCATGTGCTCACATGCCCACATGGAGACACATATACCCCTGTGATCAAACCCATGATCTGATTTCCTGCATGGCACACACCCACACAGCCACATGGACGTGTGGCAAAAGGGGCATTGCATGGAAACGGTCTTTCCTTGCTTCCTTCCCTGTGGAAATAGATCAGACTTCATTTGGTGAGCGATTGAGCAAAACTCCACTGAGCTTAGAGCACATAAAGGACTCGGCCTTGTCTGGGCGAGACCCCAGGTGCTACCTTGCCAAGTCTGCTCTGCGGTGTTGGGGCCTCTGCTCCTGCTCCTGCCACCCAGCCCTCCCAGTCCTGCTGGATCGTGGACAGCTGTGTCCCCTTGCACCACCACAGCCTGCGCGTGCCTCAGCTCTCCTCTGTGCCCTTGTCCTGGGCCTGCCATGCATGCGTCCTGGGCTTTGCTGTGCCCTTTGGAGAAGGTGCTCTTCTCTCTGTGGCGCTGTCCCTTCCCTGCAGACAGGAACAGCCTGGCTGGGGCTACTGAGCCCCAGGTAGGTTGTTGTCTCTCTCTGCTTCAGTTTAACATTCTGTAAGAAAAAGTCAGTGACCCTCTGTCAGTGGGATTGACCTGAAATGATGTGGAGAGCCACAAATGCCTGCTAGGCGGCAGGCCTCAGGAAGTTGCTGCTCCTTGTGGGATGCTGGGTTGTCCCTTTGCTCTGCCCTGGGGAGAGACCCTCTGCACACACGCTGGGGCTCCTTTGCTCACTGGCTTCCTGCTGGGTCTGGCCAGTGGGAGGCACTGGCAGGGATGAGGGTGGGCATTCCTTCCAGTCCCCTCCCTGCTGGGCTCCGTTTCTTGGTGCTTCCTTGCCTGGACTCTCCCCCGCCGAGGGTGGTAACAGGCCCCCACTGTGGCTGCCCCCTAGGGCTCATCCCATCCATGCCTCAGTGTCAGCCTTTCACTTGAGCCAACCAGGATGAATTCTGTTTCCTGTGGGGACGCTGAATACTGGGTGTGCCCAGGCAGTGGGAGCTCCGGAAGGGAGGCTGGGGCCTGAGAAGGGGAGTGATCTTTTTTCTGTCTTCTCGGCTTCCCTGTATTCCAGGCACAGCTGTGTGGCATGACAGGCATTCCCGAATTATCCTCACACTGGCCCCAGGGGGCCCTTACACTTTTTCTGGATGGGGCAGGAAGCTATGAGAAGCTGGCGACTGCCCAGGTGGCACCATGGAGGCCAGGTTCGTCCATCATAGACTCCAGCCATGGCGCGTGCTGTCAAGGGAAGGGCTGGGTGACAGCCAGGGACCACAACTTACTGCAAGGCGTGGACAAGTGACACCCTGCTGGGATTCCAGCTGCCTTGCTGGCAGAGGGAAGGTAGATCCCATCGCAGGAGACCCCTCTGCTCCGACCCCTCCAGCGGGACTCCCTCTGCTCCTGGGGATGCTGGCCCATCACCTGCAGGGATTCTCCCACCACCTTCCTTGTTGGGGTTAGTCCTGCCACGGAGCAAGCCCTGTCCCTTCCTTCGTGGCCCTTCAGAACTTTCTGGGGCCAGAGCCCAACCCTGCACAGCAAGTGGGGCCTTCAGGGCTTCCTTCCCAGTCTTCTCAGTACCTGTGAGTCCATGGCCCCAGCCAGGCTCCAGCCCACGCCACACTTCCGCCCAGTGCTCAGCTGCAGGGTCCTGCTCACCTTGTGCCTCAAATCCCAGGCACCTTGGAGAGCAGTGCTTCTCACTCACGGGACAGACAGACACTGCATGTGGGCAAAGGGGACATAAGTCGAACCCAGCATCGGTGCAGGGGCGGGCCACACATAGCCCAGGACCTGCCCTTCTGAGTTGAAGTTTCCTTCCGACCAAAGGAAAGAGGGAACAGGTGGCCTGGGATTCCCAGGCAACTGAGGAGACCTGCTTCAGCTGTGGCGCCAGGACAGGGCATCTCCAGCGGGCATCTCCACGGGGCCAGGCCTAGGACAGCCATGCCTTCCCATTGCTCTCCTGAGGTGCATCAGACAGGCCCTGTCAAGGACGTGGGCTCCTGCCTCTCGGGTTTCTTGTTTCTCTTCATCTTTGCACGAGGTTTGTTTGCATGTGCTTGGCTGTGATAACCGAGACCAGGACCCGGGGAGGACTTCAGAAGGCAGCGGAGGCCCCTGTCGTGAGTGGTGCCTGTGTCACCTGGGGCCAGGAGCCTTCAAGGCTGAGACCTCCCCGTCCCACAGCAGCACTGCCTCCTCTGTCCTTGGCTACTTGTCCCATCACCATGAGGTGAGTCGTGACGATGAGTGGTAGAGACAGAAAGAACCCGAGCTGGATCCATAGATTCCGACACTGTGATTTTTGCCTTTGTAACCCTTAGTCAGCTCATGCCCCTTTGGGCAGGGCACAGGACCCCCAGTTTGTCCCTGTGGTGTTGGTAGGCCTCAGTGGTGCAGGTAGGCTTGGGGTGCCTCTGAGCTGGAAAAACATCACCCCCTGGGGATTCCCAGGGCCCTGTGGGTCCAGGCCTGCCATGGTGTCCAAGGAATGAAAGTGGACAAGCAGAGCTGTTGGTCCTGTGGGGCCCCATGGACTGTGACACCTACAGCAATCCTCAGGGGTGTCGCCTGTCACTCATGGAAAGGCCTTATCCTGCTGCACAACTCACGGAGCCTCAAACGATGCCTGTAGGCTTGGTCTCAGGAGCCAGAGGAGGGTTCTCTCTGTGGAGCTTGCAGGCTGTGCTTTAGGGGTCCCCAGACTGGCAGGAGGGGCAGGCACAGCACTCAGGGCTCTGAGCCTTCCACCTCCGCTTGATCCAGGCCCATGCCGCTTTCACCTGTTTTATGTGGGGTGTTTCTTTTTCGGACTTCATTTGGAAAAGGAGTCCACAGCTAAAAGCACCTGGGAGCACTGTGGTCCCGGGGAAGGCTGGAGCCTGCTTTCTGGCATGGTGTCCCTTCTCCTGGCCATGCTCCGTGCACCTCCTGGGCCAGTTGCACTGAGGGCAAGAACCTGGAGTGCAGCATCCCGGGCTCTGGCTGGCCCAGGCTGGAGTCCCGCCTTCTCCGCCATCTCCTGCCCTTCCTGTCCTGCAGCCCCATGGTGGGGTGGGCTTAGGGAGGACCCTCATGGGGTGGGGGTGGACAGTGGGTGGGGAGATTTGAACATTGTAGAGAACCCTTCTTTGGAGGACCTTTGAGGCCCCAGCTGTGGATAAATGTGGAAAAAGTTGTTTCATGAGTTTAATAATCATGTCAGAATCATTTTTCTGTGCAGCCAAAACTGTCTGTATCCAGAGCTTCCTGTAAAATATAGGTATCAGGAGGCAGGCCTTTTTATATTTGTGAATATTTCTGTATCACCTTGTGACAACCTCATAAATATTGTTGAAGGATGGCGGCTTGCCTCTGAAAATCCTTTCCTCTATGGCAAATGGTCCTGCTCTGGACAAGTACAGACAGCAGGAGTAGACCATGTGTGGGCCGTGGGGCTGGGGCTAGCCCCGGGGAGGCTGCGGAAGGCCAGGCTGAGCTCTGGAGCTGGGTAGTCAGGCTTCATCTCGTGGCTGCGAGGCTCCCGGAGGGCACCTCTGACATCCCTCAGTGGCGCCAGGCCTTCACCAGCTTCATCTCACAGAGGGGAGGCAGGGGTTGGGGGAGGCTGGGTACTGGGTACCGGGCCTGGTGACCCTGTGTGAGAGCAGCCTGGAGCTCAGCAGAGCCAGATGGCCCTGGGTGTGAGTGCTGGCCACCGTCGGCCCACACCGAGGCAAGTTTCCTCAGGGCACCGGGCTGCACTCCGGCTTCACTCTGGGCCGTGAGGCCAAGGCGCTGAGCCACTGCTCTGAGCTGTTCAGGCTCAATCACCTGTGTGTTCTTTCTAGAGTTGCTGGAGGGCTCATGGAGACGGTTCCAGCCACTTGACACTGACGGAGTAGGAGCTGCTCACCTGAGCACCTGTCCATGTGCAGTGGGTGGCCCTGCTGTGCCCCTCCGGCCTCCTCCCTGGCCTCCCAGGTGTTCTGCAGGGTCTGACTCGGACTCCTCTGACCCTGGCCTCTTCAGGCGTCCGCACTGCTCTCTGTGCATGCCTACCTGGGGCGAGTATGGCGGTGAATGTGCTGGGGCTGGAGCTTTACCTTTGATTTCATCCCGTTTCTGCCACAAACCTGTGAACTGGGCTGTTGTCCCATTTCCCACATGAATATACTGAGGATGAGAGAGACGAAGGTGCTTGCCCGAGGTCACAGCATTTGAAAGCAGTCTCGCTTCCCTCAGGGCTGTGTGATGACTGCATCCATTACTTGTACATTGCACCGTGCTGTGCTGCCGTGCTCTGCCCCGCTCACGCCGTGTTTTCCTGTACCGTACTGTATGCCACTGTGTTGTACTGTGCACCGCACCCTGTGATATCGTGTTCCACTGTGCTGTGCTGTACTGTGCTGTACCGTGCTGTTGAGCTGCATTATACTGAGTTGTGTAACTGCCTCTCACGCACACAGTAGGAGGCAGGACCCTTTTAAATTGATATGGATTGAGGTCGCATTCCATCTGTGTTAAAGTAGTATACCAGTGACCATCTGTCCTGTTGGGTCTTAAATGAAAGACATACTTTAGGACACATAGTAAGCGCAGTGTGGTGCTTTGCACTTCTCTTTAGGGGATTAGTTTTTGGGGACTTTAAGAGGCCAGGTCCTGCCATCTCTCACACTTGCTTGGAGGCAGTGAGCCCTAGTGATTAGGAGGAAGGACAGTGGCTGCCACGATTAACCTGCTAACGCCCTCTCGGCTGTCCATCTCTGCCTGGGGAGGCGGGCTGGATTCACATCCTGCACTCAGGGAGAAGCACACACGCGCATGCACACACGCGTTTGTGTTAACCCGGGCGTTGTTTGTCAAGCATTCAAGGGTGGTGACGATTTTGTGGGATGCTCTGTCACATGCCTTGGGGAAGCTGAGTGCCCACAGCCCACTTCAAGGGGTGGCTCAGGCCCTTGTGCAGATGGCGGCTCCTGTCTCTGGCTCATCCCTCTTCAGAGGGCCCCCTTTCCTTGAGGCAAAGGCCTTTGTTTTCCAGATGAATTTTGTATCCCGGCTGCTCAGCTGGCTCCCCCTCTGCCCCAGGTGTCTGTGTGGATAAGCCCTCAGGCCAGGCCTGCCCTGGCCCCCTGGATCTGCCTCCTGACTTTGCCTCCTGCCCCAGCATGCTCGTCTCAGCTCTGGCCACTGTGGTCCCTTGGTCCCTCATGGGGGGGCACACACCCGCTGTCCCCCAGGCCTTGCCCTTGCTCTGTGCCCATCAACCCTCCCCACCCCCATATTCTCTCACACCCTCTGCTCTGATCTCAGCTCAATGTCACCTTGTCAGAGAGCACCTATCTACAGACGCCTCTGCCTCTCTCCACCCTGCTCCTTTATCAGCACCAGACAGCAGATGATATACTTCCTTGTTTACCATCTGTCTTTCCAGCCCGCCTGCCCCTCCTGCAGGATCTGCCCACTGTTGCATCCCTTGGACCTGAACCAGGCACAGACAGGAGCAGGGCAGAGACTTGGAGTCCAGGGGACCAAGAGGGCTCTGGACGGGCCCATCTCAGGGTGGGAATTTGGTCCTGAGTCCTTGCAGGAGCCTCCAGCCTGGCGATGGCCCTGGGCAGACAGATGCATGTGGAGGTGGGGGTGCTCACCAGCCTGGGCCACCACCAGCCTGGGTGACTATGGGCCCACTCTGATGTCTCAGGAGTCAGGATGATGCTTAGGGAGATGCAGGACCTGCCCAAGCTCTTCCCTTTGGGCAGGCACGGGGGAGCAATCCCAGGCTCACTTGCCGGCTGGGGCCTCCTGGCAGGACACTAGTGTCTCATTTATTTATTCAGTACATGCTCACAGACAACACAGGGCCAATGGCTGGGAATGCAAATGTGAAAAGTATCCCTGTTGTCAGGAGGGTGAATAGGACTTGGTAGGGCAATGACAGGAGAAGAGGAGCCATTTCCTTCACAGCCCAGCGCCGCGGCCAGCTCAACGCAAGGCTCCTGTGGAATGGGCAGCCTGCACGTGCCTGAGCTCATGTGAAATGAGAACTCCCTGTGAAACTGAGGAAGACCAGGCAGGGGCCAGAGCACAGGACACCCAGCAAGGCCGGCCCCGGAGCCTAGCGGCAAACAAACAGCGCAGATGAGCGGCAAACAGTGGAAGCACTGCCCTCACGTGGGGACCCTGGTGTAAAGAGAGGTGACCCAAAGTTTCTGACAGCTTCCAGTGGAAGCAACATCTGCCCTGGCTGTCCTCTGAGGGGCTCAGGGGGCTGTGGGTTTGAAAGCCAGAGCATTTCCCTGCCTCCCACCCTCAGGGACCTGTTAGCCTTCCCTGAAAAGGCGAGGGCCTGGGGACCACCTTTCATGTCATCCTGATTCTCCTCCTCCTCTTTCCGGGTAACTCCCACTTGCTACTTGACACTTGGGAAAGGTGCCACCTCCTCCAGGAAGCCATCCATGATTCCAGCCTGAGCCCAGGAGGCAACTCTCTTCCGGGTCTCACGGACCCTGGGCTTGCCTCTAGTTTGAGTGATTGGACACTGAATAGCACAGACCTGTCTTTCTGCTACACAAGCAGGCAGACTCTGCATCTCAGCTCCCCTGGCAGGATCTAGTCCCTAGAGCAAGGAGGGTTGGATATATCTTCCTTGGTGGAGACAGCAGGAGGTCACAGGGAGGCGGTGGCTTTGGTCTTGCTCTTGGAGGAGTGGGAACTGGGTGCAGGGATTGAAGCTGGGATGCTGTGACCAGATTGGTCATGAAAGGACACTCCACTGAGGGTGGAGTCTGGGCTAGGGGCTATGGGTGAGAGAGGGCGTGGAGATGGACCTTGGCCTGCGGTGGATGGGAGAAGGTGTGGGATCGCTCTTGCCTCTTTGGTTGGAGGTGCTGGCTGCCTGACGGGGTGATTGCTAAGGTGGGGAATGTGGAGGAAGACCATCATTTGGGGGGAAATTATCAGCCATTCTTTCTTCGCCTGGGATGTTCTTCTGAGTCTCTTTTACCAGGTTAACTCTCTCATCTCATCCTTCAGATTTCAGCTTGGAGGTCACTTCCTCAGGGAGACTCTCCAGCTCCGCCCTTCCTGTGGGTAGATTTTTCCCCTGCCAGGGGCTCCCGTGTGGGGTGCTCCCCCACTCGAAACCCAAGACATGCCTGTGTGCCCCTGCTCCATGTCTGTCTTCGCCTGCAGATGGTGAGATCTCTGATGGCCTAGTGCAAAGGTGGCTGGAAGGCAGGAGGGTGCCTTTCTTTGAGCCCGAGTCCCAGCATTGAGGTGAGCTCATGTGGCACTCAGTCTTTGCCCTGAGTCAGCTTTCTCCCCACAGACTCCCATTGTACACCTCGTACGGGGTCGTTGCCGCGGCCTCTTAGCGCCCAGGGGCGGGGGATTGTGGGCCACACTGACGATTTGGTAAGAAGTTCTGGGAATGTAATTGGATTGGTGAGAGTGGCATAGTCACAAGTAGACCCAAACAGGTCATGTCTTCATAAAACAGAAGTATATTCCTTGGTCACCTGGCTCTCCTGGGCTGCTGAACAGATCTTTAGGCTGCTCTTTTCCATGGGGTTGTTCAGGGACCCAGGCTGATGGAGGCTCTGCCGTTATCAGCACCGGCTTCCAAGGGGAGTGTGTGGGGGCCTTCCGGGGGCCGTCCATGCTCAGTCACGCACTGTCACCCGCAGGGAGGCTGGGACACAGCCTGACTGCGTGCCCAGGAGGAGCATGTGGGATGGGATGACCACAGTGACCACTTTGGAGATGTGGGCAAGGAACTGCCATTGTGCTGCTGCCATGGGAAGTGACGTCCCATCTAACAGGAGGACCGGCAGGAAGATTCCTGGGTTTTGAGAATTTCTAAAGAAGTAGGAACATGGTATTATAAACAATTAACTGAAAAATCAGGTTACAAATGCAATATTCCATATAATTTCACTTACAAAATAAAAGATGTACTGAGTTGCTTACCGTGATTTTTTCTGGGTAGGAAAATTAGCGAGAGCTTTTATTTCTTTTTCATCCTTTCCTCTATTTGCTAATATTCTGCAACAAATACAGATTTATAATCAGAAAAATGACAGAAGATGATATGCTGATTTACAAAAAGCAGGCGTGAAAGCGCTTCCCCCCTCACGTCTCTGTAATGAATCTGGTGAGTGTGTGTTGGTTTTTGTGTTGGGCTATTAGGGAACCCTGGGGTGGCCTGGAGGAGCTGAATTAGTCATCGGTGGGGCAGGCCCGGTTGCAGGCACCCGGCGTTCTCCCGAACCTCACACTTCTTTGCTCTGGAGGGTCCCACGTTTCTGCTCTGATTCTCATGGAAAGGAGAGGGTGGGCTCACGCCATACCCCTAGGCCTCTGGGGGAGCATGAGGGGTAGGTCCCGAGGGGTTTTGAGCCACCCAGGTCCCTGCCTTGGCATCCAGGCAACTGGTTGCCCTCGGAGGGCCGTGGAGGGAGTGTGCCCCTGATGCTTTGGCTCACCGTGTTTGCTTGTTGTTTATTAATTTGACCAATGAGCAGGCAGCGTCAGGCAGGGAGAAGGAGCACGTGGCTAGCACGCCTGAGTGGACACAGGAAGGTGCCAGCTGCAAAGCCCTGGGGGAAAAGGTGGCTTTGTCCCACTGGGCTGACGGCAACTCCAGCTTTTTCCTGAGGAACAGGCCTTCAGTGGGCACCACCTCCCTCTGTGGCCTGCATCTGCCATGATGGGAGTCCCAGCCTGTGGTACCTGGGTTTTGTGGGTGCTTCTCTGTTGGAAGCAGGTCCCACAGGTCACCTGCCGTGGAAGATGCAGAAGGATTAAGGGCTCAGGGTCCAGAGAGACTGACCAGGAAGCCCAGCTCTCCAGGCAGAGGCCGCAGCGGCAATGGGAGGATGCGGGTGAGTCTGGGAGCAGCCTAGGGCTGCTGTGTGCCAAGCACTGTCCAGTGCCCTGTACCAACAGAGCACATTGCCATCGCTATTTCAGGAAGCTTCACACCAGAGCCTGGGGGAAGAGACAGTGACTCTCCATTTTACATAAACAGAACCCAAGGCTTAGAGGATTTAGGTGGGAGTGAGGGGTCCAGGACACGGGCTGGCCAGGGAGCAGGTGGGCTTGGTCCCAGACTCCTGTGTCTAGCTCTTGTTGTGTGGGCCCTGGCCCAGGCCTGGGCCTTCCACAGGAACCAGCAGAGAAGTTTCCAGAAGCAAGGCCCTGGGTGCTGTAGCAGGTGCCAGGTGGGATCTGGGGAGGGAGTACGGGGGTGAGGAGGCGGAGACCGTAGCCACATCACACATGTCTGGTGGATCCCAGAGGGAAGAGGCGAGGACAGATAGGGGCTGGTGCAGTGGGACGAGGACACACCAAGTTCAGCCTCAGAGTGGGAGGGCCCAGGGCAGGGGCGAGACTCACCACACTGCCAATGCACAGACAGCTGCCTAGGGCTGGGCAGAGCGGGTCCTCACTCCCCTGACGTTGCCCTTCCGCCGCAGGATTCCTGGAGTGCTCCCATGCCTGTATCTGGTTGGGCCCACCCAAACCCCCAGTTACAAATCTGTGTCCAGGCCAGGATCTGATGTCACCATGTCTGGGACATGAGCGGGCCTGCTAGTGGGGAAGGCTGGGCCTCGAGGGCTGCCTCTGGCCGCATTGTCATCGGCGTGGCTTACTCCTCACCTTACGAGCATGTGGCCACGGCAGGCTCTCACTGCAGGGATTTCTATTTCCAGCCTCGTGCTTTATTAGATTAGGGAAAGCTTTGCCCCTTGGTAAAGAGATTCCAGGCCTCAGCCAGCAAGTAGTTGAATGATGGAGGAATGAGGGCAACAGCGTACGCTTTGAATGAAGCCTTCTTGGTTGTTTCAAAACAGCAGCATTAAGTAATGCTCTTGAAACTATACTCCATGGATGCTTACCATGAACCAGCAGTTTTCAGTGCTTGTTTTGCTGCTAGAGAAAAAGAAAAACCTTGTGGCAGTTAGAAAATAGTTTATTCTTTAAAGCGTAGGGGTGCGGGGCTTAACCCTTTCCTGGGATGGCCTTGGGTCCTGTTTATAATGTGGCATCTTACCGCCACAGAGTCTGTTCTGTCAGTCTTATGCCCTCTATTTTAACATGAATACTGGTCACTTGTGTGTATACTGCAAGCAAAAGGGAGAGGGATAATGAGGCGTGTCTGACCTCCCATCCCATCGTGGCTGGGAACTCAGTTTTAAAGGTTTTTCTGGGTTTTTTAAAGGTTTTTGTTGGCCAAGAGGGGGTCCATTCAGTTGGCAGGGAACTTAGGATTCTATTTTTAATTTACAGATGTTATGGATACTGTATATTGTGTAGATTTGTATATGCAGGTGAATAAATGAAACACAGTGAGGAACTGACTATGATAAAAATCAAGATGGTGGGCATCGTGGGGGACAAGGCAGGGGTCAGGGAGGGACCCTGGCTTCTGGCAGGCTCTAGGTCTTTACCTAGGTGGTAGGAACTTCGTGCTGAACAGGTTGGCTGAACATACATATTCAATAGCTTGTAGGAGGAGCTATGAATATTCATGACCTCCCATCCCATCACGGCTGGGAACTTAGTTTTTAAGGTGTGGTTGCGCATTAGTTTTACTATTACTGGGTGAATTATAAATATATGTCTTATGCACTTTTCCAAGTGTGTTATTTTCATAATCAAAAAGTTTGAGGCCAAGTGCAGTGGCTCACGCCTGTAATCCCAGCACTTTGCGAGGCTGAAGTGGGTGGATCATTTGAGTTCAGGAGTTTGAGATCAGCCTGGCCAACATGGTGAAACACTGTCTCTATTAAAAATACAAAAATTAGCTGGGCATGATGGCGCGTGCTTGTAATCCCAGCTACTCAAGAGGCTGAGGCAGGAGAATTGCTTGAACCCAGGAGAGGGAGGCTTCAGTGAGCCGAGATCGCGCCACTGCGCTCTGCACTCCAGCCTGGGTGACGATGAGACTCCATCTTGAGAAAAAAGTTTGAAATACATTATAAACTCAAGTTATAAACTTGGTGTCCTTTGGCCTTTAGGGATGACCTTGCTCCTGAGGAAACTGCTGCAGAATGAAAGCTCCAGCGGCTTGGGTGCAGCAAGTGGGTGATGCATTTCCCACCAGCAGGAATCTAGCTCCTGGCGAAGGTGAGCCAGGCAAAGCAGCAGCCATGGTGTCATCCTTCTGGAAGGCAGATCCCAGTTAGCAGAGAAGGACCTGGCCAGTGGGAAGATGCCAGCCTCATCCTCAAGGCTGGGACTGGGACTCTTTCCAGAAGGAATGATCTCTGTGCTTGGGTTGGTTGGTAGGGTCAATGGATCCTTTAACACTGGGAAAATTCATACAGATGGGAGTGAGAGACACGTGGCGGTGAACTGTAAGCATTAGCAAGTTCTTAGAAACGCTGGGGGTGGGACATACAAGCGATGAGAGGAAAAATAAGCTTTTGTGGAAGTGAGGTTTGGAGGCCAAGAGTCCTTTAAGGGTCTTAAAGAATCCTCTGTGGATGGTGGCTGTGCTTCCTCCAGCACTAGCCTTTGGTTTACTTTTATGCGCCACTGGATTCTGCTGCTCCGGGGATGCCAGGCTCTTTAGAAGCCGTTCTAGCACCTGGTCTCTGCGTGAGACGGTGCAGGTGTTGGCTCTGGGACATGTAATTGCACGTGCCTCTTGATGTGGTTTCCAAGCATCCACTGTGGTTTATTTGACTTTGTGGGAAAAGATGACAGGCATTGAGCTTAAACAGTTTGGAAACAGAAATCCAAACCTCAGGGACCTGAGTGAAGCAAGGGCGGGATCCTGGATGGGCCTGTCCAGAGATCCTTCTTCTAGAGGGAGGATGGGGTCATCTCTGCTGAGCAGAGAGCAGCGAGGGTTTCCTTTTAGATACTGTGGGTGCCCCGCCAGCAAGAGCCCCAGCTGTGGCCTCAGGGGCAGGGAGGAGAGCTCTTTCAGTGTTGCCTTAGGTGTGTGCCTTTGTGTGTCTTAACCCAGTCCTTCCCATACTCCCCCGTGTGCTGGTCGCCGTGAGTATTTCTAAGGCCTGGGTCTTTGCATTAGAAACTTATTTGTTAGGGGTACAGGGGGCAAAGAAGGCACCTGGCACTCATCCTCATCTCTAACTTCCATGTCCGGCAGAATGCCTTTGTCCCTCGGTGAGGTGGTGAGCTTTGCTGGCCCCACAGCCATACCTGCCTTGCCAGGTGAGGCAAGGGGGACCCTGTCCATCATGTCTGGGCTAAGATGTCCCTGTCGGCTACCGTGGTGGGTCCTCTGTCCTGCTGCTGCTCCTGTGGTCACATTGGGGGTCTGCTCCTTACGGACCCAGCACCGCTGTGTAGTTGCAATGAAAGTGGGGGGTTCTAATTTTGTTGGCTTTATCCTAGTGAAATAAAGTTTAATATCACAGAATGGAAAACAAAGCTTCTGCTCATTAGCACAGGGTTTCAGCTACTCCCTTTCCGCAAAACAATAAATCCAGTCTTAACATTTTCACCTTTCTTATGATTCTCACTCTTTTTTTTCTAAGGTGAGATAATCCTAACAATACTCCTGGAGAAATTCTGTGTGTGTGTGTGTATGTGTGTGTATGTGTGTGTGCATGTGCATGTGTGTCTGCGTGCATGTGTGTGCTTGTGTGTGTGTGTGTGCATGTGTGTGTCACTTTTTCCTTTGCCAGCTGGAATTAAACTTACTTGGTGAAAGAGACAGCAAGAAAACCACAGGCAATATTTAACATTTTAGGTGACATAGTGGGGGTTTTAGACAGGATAATGACGATGACAGGTTGATGGATAAATAGATAGCACTTTATGATCAATGACTCTGAGTATTTAAAAATATGTGACTTGCCTGAGAGACGTGTGTTCATGTGTACGTATTTGTGTAGGTGTGTGTATGTCAGATGTGTGTGCACGTTTGTGTGTGGTTGTGTAGCCATACGTACGTCAGCGTTGGAACTGAATGACTAATGTGTTACTCTTAGGTATGTTCTTTTCTTCTTGTATTATGGGCTGATTAAGTAAAAACTAACCTGGCTAGACAGGGTGTGGTGGCTCATGCCTGCAATCCCAGCACTTTAGGAGACTGAGGCAGGCGATCACCTGAGCTCAGGAATTCCAGGCTAGGCTAGCACTCAGCTAGCCCTGAGAAGTAACTGAGCAACTTGATAAGCAAGAAGCTAATAGTAGTCTAAGACAATAGGCAAAGGAAGTTAGAGTCAGACGGCTGGTTCCCCCGTAGAAACTAAAGATAATATCTTAACATGTGTCCCTGAGTTCTTTTCCAGAAACGCAGATCCCCACCAAACAGATCTGTGGGACATAGGCCTCTGAGAAGGGGGAACTGAAGACTGAATTCTAGACCTGAATTCTTTGTTCTAAATTTCTTCTTGAACAGCTGTGAGGGAGTCACATCCGTGAGCCAGAGCTAACATTCTTTCCTGATGACCCCAAATTTATAAACAAAGCTGCTTTTCATTAACTAATTGCAAATCAGAAAATCTGTAAATCTACCTAAGACCTGTAAGCCCCAACTCTACAAAAAAAAAAAAAAAAAAAAATTATCCAGGTGTGGTAGTGCACAGCTGTAGTCCCAGTTGCTTGGAAGGCTTCGGTGTGAGGATTGCTTGAGCCCAGGAGGCAGAGGTTGCAGTTAGCTGAGACTGTGCCACTGCGCTCCAGCCTGGGTGGAGTAAAGACTCTGTCTCACAAAACAAACAAAAAACTAATCTGGCTCTAAAAACTCAAATCTTCTCTCAGTGACAATTTTGTGGTTGCGTTTTTGCATCTTTTTAAGTCTGTAAGATTTTTGCCAGCTTTACCAGACACAAGAACCTAGGAGCTGCTGTAATAGGGGCTATGATTGGGAATTGGGTATTCATGAAGAGGAGGAGATACAGTGATACACTGGGCATTTATTAGCATAAGATGGATGCAATTTTTCTTTTAGTTTTCTTCATTTCCCCCCAGGAAATCATACGTGATGTGTAGGGAAGTGTGGGGGCGGTGGAAGGAATGCAGACTGTTGCTTCTCATGGCTTGTCTGGATGACCTTGGACAAGGTAACCCACCTCAGCTTCAGCTGTCTTATGGTACAGTGGGGAAAGCAGCCTCCTGCCAAGGTGACTGTGTGGGATAGGAATGATGCTTTGAGGCGCGGAGCGTTGATGCCGTGCTCAGGACTCCTGTATCTCGCTTTGAACAGACGGGTGACAGGGCCCATGGCAAGGTTCCGAAGCCTGCTAAAGGGAATGATTTACTTAGAAAGTCAGGTCCAACTAAGTGATTCACCCCCTTTTTCTTTTTTAAAAGTAGGGTTGATGGGGAAACCTCCCCTCTGTTTCTGGAGGGAGACCCCTGGTGCAGGGGAGCAGGCAAATTCACACGTGTGGGGGCTGCACACACCGAAATCGTGGACCTGTGGTTGAGAGCCAGCTCTTCCTGGGAGATTCTTGCCCTGTTGTAAAGGATGACAAGTGGCATAAGATGTTTGTGGGGCATTTTGTCAGAAGAGAGATCTTGGAAAAAAATCTTCCCTTTATACTTACCAGGCAGGGGAGATACCATGATCACGAAGGTGGTTTTCCCAGGGCGAGGCTCATCCATTGCACTCCGGATGTGCTGACCCCTGCGATTTCCCCAAATGTGGGAAACTCGACTGCATAATTTGTGGTAGTGGGGAACTGCGTTCACGCTTTCCCCTGATTAAAATTAAAAAAAAAAATCTTCCCTTTAAGAGAGTTTTCTTTCTAAATGGGAAAGTGGCTTTTGAAGGCTGTGAAAGTAAAACACTTAAAATTGAAGAATGAATTCGAGGAATGTAAATGGGGCAGCTTTCACATACTTCTATTCAGGCATATCTTTTGGTTTGGGGATTTTTTTCAGCCTGATGATCTTAATTGGATTCCAGAAAAACGTTTCTAAGTGAATACTGTTTAACCATTTTGTTGCACTGATCATACCTGGTAGGATAAGAGCAAGCCACACATTTTTTCATTTTCCTGAGACAGAGCAGGGACCCCATTTTAGGGCCTGTGACCCTCCAAACATGGAAATAAAGGAGAATCTTGAGTTCCCTTAAGAGGAATTCCAGGTACCCAGCTAGCCCTGAGAAGTGAATGAGCAACTTGATAAGTAAAAAGGTAATAGTAGTCAAAACAGCAGCCAAGGAAGTTAGAGTCAGACGGTTGGTTCTGACTAAAGATAACATCTTAACATATGTCCCTGAGTTGTTTTTCAGAAACCCGGACCCCCCACCAA
This sequence comes from Alouatta palliata, assembly GCA_004027835.1. Classification (NCBI taxonomy): domain Eukaryota; kingdom Metazoa; phylum Chordata; class Mammalia; order Primates; family Atelidae; genus Alouatta; species Alouatta palliata. Next base: position 39,730 of record PVKV010014687.1, on the reverse strand, counting down.
ACAGATCTGTTCGACACAGGCCTCTGAGAAGGGGGTACTGAAGACTGAATTCTAGACCTGAATTCTTTGTTCTAAATTTCTTCTCGAAGGGACTTGAGGGAGTCACACCCAGAAACCAGAGCTAACTGTCTGATGACCCCAAATTTATAAACAAAGCTTCTTTGCATTAACTAATTGCAAATCAGAAAATATTTGAATTTACCTATGACCGTAAACCCCTTGTTTTAAGATTTCCCGTCTTTTTGGACCAAAAGCAATGTGTAACTCCCATGTACTGGCTTACGATTTTGCCTGTTACCTTTGCTTTCCTGAGATTTACCCTTGCCTTTAGAAACCTTACCTGCAAGCCACTGGGGAGGTCAGAATTTTAACATTAGCTGCTGGTCATCCTTGCTTTGTGCCCTGCAAATAAACGCCTTCCTTTCTGCCACGGCAAAACCCACGTGGATATCCGGTCTTACTGCATTGGGCAAGCAGGCCCCACATGTGTTCTACAACCTTCCCTCTGCCCATTTAATGGTCTCTCTGGATATTTCGAGCAGACTCCAAAATTTTCCCAGTTCCTCTCAGACCCATCTGGTATAATGTAAAAACTTTAAACTCCTAGACTGGCTATTTGTCCTTCCAACATCCATCTCCCTTCTTCCTTAGGAATGGAATCCTGACTTTGGGTGTCACTGTACCCAGATGGAAACCTCTCTTCCTTAGCCTCTGTGCATCTGCGCGTTGACACTGTCTGGTGAAGAGTTACCATCTCACGGTTTCGGGCAAAGCTTTTGCTTTCGTGGCCTAGGCATGTTCCTTCTTTGCTTCCCTCTCTCTTGCTAGACAAACAAGAGGCCAGGAGATCAGCTGTCTGTGGCCAAAGAATGGGGAGTGAAGCCAGGGTGGGTGCCCGCCTGGGACTGCCTCCTTTGGCATTTGCTGCGTTTGCGATATCATCTCCCGGATAGGTGCAGGCCACATTAGTTGGGTTTTCTTTTGCTTGCAGCTGAATATAGTCCTCAATGACACATGGAGGGGGCCATGAGTGTTTGCATGGGGGTAGAATCCTCCTGCATCAGTGCAGCCTCAGGAAGGCCTCTCCCATCAGGAAGCAGGGAGGAGGGGACTGGGCCAGGAAGAGGGCGTGGCCTGGAATATCACTCACTCAGCGTGGGGGTCTCTGTGAGTGGACTCCATGTGCTTGTCGTATTCAATCCTGATGTCCTCAGGGGCTGGGAACTGTCTTGCCCTCATTCTCAATAAGCCTAGAGTGAGGCTAGGCCCTGAGGAGGAGGACACCTGGGAGCACACATTCTGACTGGTGCTCAGACGGTCACCGCCAGCTCGAAGAGAGCAGGTGGGCCAGGTTGGGGCACCCCACCACCCGTGGGAGAACACGCAACCTAATGCACTAGGTGTCTGAGACTGTGTGCATCAGCGGGTCCCGAGTCCAGCAGGTGACAGGGCAGGGAGGATGCCTCATCCTCAAACCACACTGGGCCTTTCGGGTTCACTTTTTTTTTTTTTTGAGATGGAGTGTCCCTCAGTCTCCCAGGCTGGAGTGCAGTGGTGTGATCTTGGCTCACTGCAACCTCTGCCTCCCGGGTTCAAGTGATTCTCCTACCTGAGCCTCCTGAGTAGCTGGGATTATAGGTGCGCACTACCGCACCCAGCTATTTTTTGAAATTTTTTTTTTTTTTTTTTTTAGTAGAGATGGGGTTTCACCATGTTGGCCAGGCTGATCTTGAACTTCTGACTTCAGGTGATTGTCTGCCTTGGCCTCCCAAAGTGTTGGGATTACAGGCCTGAGCCACAGCGCTGGGCCAGGCTCACATTTTTGTTAGAAGTCCATTAGGGAGTCTCCCACAGAGCAGAGAGAAGAGAGAGGAGCTAACACGTCTTGCATGACTAGTGTGTCTCCGTCAGGACTTAGCATGTTCCTGCAGCCACCCAGAGAAGTGGTTACTAAAATTGCCATGGCAGAGGTAAAGCAAGGAAGAAGTGAATCCCCCAGACATCTGAGGGGAGAGGCTGAGCGTTCCACCCACCTGCAACAGGGAAGCCACTCTGCTTTCCGTAGCAGCTGGGACACAATTGTAAAAATTCCGTTTCACAGACTGGCTCATGGGGCATTCTGAGCAATCGAATTGGATAATAAAATTAGTGTTTTAAATCTTGTTATGACTTTTAACAAATTTAAATTCATCGAGACTTTCCTTCCCGGCTCTTCTGCCCTGAGTTCCCAGCTGAGCACTTAGCGTCTTACTCAGATATGAAGGCGTCTCGGTATCTCCATCTTTCCGCTTGCTCAGGCCTCAATCCTGGGAGTCACTTGACTCCTCCCGAATTTCCCGCAAGTCCTGCAGCAGCGACCGCATCTGACACGTTGTGTGGCTGGTTGTCCCCCGTTGAAATCATAGCTCTGGAGGGCAGGGTGTGTTTCTTCGTTTTCCATCCTGGTGCGCGTCGACACTCTGTGACCTTGGCGCAGATCAGGGGCTCAGTGAGTTGAAAACGGCGATCCGTACACTCACCGCCTAACGTCAGAATCTCTTCTCCCTGTGCCTGCCTCTCCCGTTAGGCTTGGGCTGTGTTCAGGCGCAGACACTGCTGAGTCGCTTCTGTATTTCCGGGGCCGGCCGCCCCAGGGGCGCAGGAAACGTTTCTTGAACTAAGTTGAACAGATCAGAGCAGCTGGGATGTCAACAGGTGAACATGGATGAGGGGAGATAGGGCTGTCTTGGAGCCCATCAGGCCCAGGGCCATACCTCAGCAGGTGGCATGTCTCAGTTTCTTTCCCTAGAAGCAAACTGAGGAAAAGATCCCAGCACAAGGCACTTACCTGGGAGGTGTGGGAGAGGAGCAGGGAGAGCAGGCAGGGCTATCAGCAGGAGAGCCAGCCACCCTGGTGGGAGGCTGGAAACGCTGGGCTGGTGCAGACACACCCGCTCTCAGGGGTGCTACCCTGGGGCTTCTGCCAGTGGCTGCAGGGAGGGCAGGATGGCAGTGCTGAGATGCAGAGACCGCAGTAGGGTGGGGTGGGATCTGAGCTGCTGTGTGGTCAGTCTGAGGGGTGAGTGGGTGAGTGGTCCTCTGAAGCAGCTGTGCTCACTGGGGAGAGTGTGTCATCCTGGGGGAGGGCATCCTGATTCAGGATGGAAGGGAGCAGGCAGGACCACCTCAACAAACTGTTGGGGTCACTACTTCTGTCATGCTCATTCTTGAACTGGAGGGTGAGAAGCAGCAGGACGTGGCTGCTGCATGAATGGAGCGCGGCACCTGGGCCAGGGCAGCCGGGGCTCCGTTTTAATAAAGTAACTCAGCTTTGGATCTAGGTGGACCCTGGTTCAAATCCTGCTTGTGACCCTTTCCAGCTGCTTAATCTTAGGCAACTTACTTGGCCTGTCAGCCATGTTTTCCTTGGTGGTGAAATGGAGACAGAGAGCTCCCTGGTAGGAAGGCTGTGGCCCTACATGATAGGTGCAGGCTGGAGGCCTGGGGTGGCCTAGGTTCAAGGCAGGTCACACACAGCTGTGTCCCCTCCCTCCCCCAGCCCAGCTGTTTTATCAGCTAAGATAAAGCTAGCTGCTATAATAGATCAACCTCAGCTTCTCCGTGGCATGATTTAACACCTTAGAATTTTATTCCTTACTCAGGGAAGCTTAGTCTATGGAGGTGAGAGGTGGAAGGTGCTCTCTGCAGTTCTGACGGATCCAGGCTGACAGAGTCCCTGCCATCCCCAAGCCTCGGCTCCTGGATGCCCTTGGCTGCAGGCAGTAGAAGAGAGAGAGAGTAGAAGCCCTGCCTGAGGTCATTCAGCACACATCAGCTTCATTCCCAGTCCATGGCTGGAGCGCAGTCACATGGTGCAGGGCTGCAAAGGCTGCCGGGAAGTGTGTTCCGTATTGTGTGCCCAGAGCAAGGGAAGGGTTTGGTGAAAGTCTGCCAGCTCCACCACAGCGCTGCTGTGACAGTCGAGATCAAATGCATGAGGCACTGGCTTTCACACGTAAGGCGTCCTGACTGCTACGAGCTGGGTTCTCCTCCAGTTTCTGCTACTGTCCAGACACAGCACCTATTTTTTTTTCTGTTCACTGAATCAGAGAATCCACCTTTCTCAGGGCAGAGTCCAAATTCCCAACTTGTATGAAATGAGATTTTCTTCCCAGTAATAAATAGTGGGATGTCTACAGACATCTGTAAGTGTTCATTGCACCCCGTGATTTCTGCCTTGGCAGGGAGCTGTGGCCACTGCATCCGGCTCCCCAGGATGGGACTGTGAGCTGAACTTGGGACACTGAGAGAACACCAGGCCCAGGAGTTTCCCCACAAGCAACTAGATCCTGACCACAGGTTTTTGATGGGAGTCAGATTTTGAAGATTGCTCTGGTTTATAAGAGCTTCCTCATGAAGAAGACTTTGTAGGTCTCACCGTTTACAGATATGAGAGACAAATTTCCTTCTGAGCGATCTCATTCTGCTCTGGCGTCCCTGGGAACACAAATCTGAGTCAGTATCTCCAGTCTTTTCAAATTAAATTAGCTCCCTCTAGGGAGCCAGATAAAAGAATGCTTGAAAGCAATGGAACTATATAGATTCGTCCATTTTTGATGCTTGGGTTAAATTTTATTAAAATGACTCTTCCGCATTGCCTAAACTATCTATTTTGAGAATGATTTGTCATTATTTCTAAAATCATAATTATAACTCTGCCCTAAATTGTAACTAAATCAGAAAAACATACTTAAATTCTGCCTAAGTGATAATTTAATCCACACTTAAAGGACTTCCTTGGATGAAGGACACTGGAAATGTAAACTTTGCAACCTGCCTTTTCACTACCTTTTTCTGTTCATCTTAGATCAGCTTAATGGCATAAACTAGTAATAATATGGCAGGTATTTAAAGACTTAAAAACCACAGACCCGTGTTTGGAAACTATTCTTCTTCAAGAAAGTATATGCCACTCTGCAAGAGGTCAGATGTCTTTCTGCTGGGGCACATCTGGCTGATGGCGGCACTCGTTACGTCGTCTCTAACCAGGGTGATCACGTGTTCTGGCTTGCTGGCCACATCCAGTTCTGCCTGTTCTAGTGTCGTAACAGGGCCCTGATTCACTCTCAAAAGTGTCCCCTTTTGGATCACCCTACATGGTCACCCTATATCTGGTTGATGTGATGTTAGTAAGCATAAAGTGATCTTTGAGGAAGCTGGATCATTTATCCGTTGGGGTGACTGGAGTCTTTCTGAGAAATATTGACTTTATTTTAAAAGATTTCAATACCATCAGACACATCGATTTTTGATGACATGAATTGTATGTATAAAGAGTGTTCATCTTTGTTCATCATGGATACTGGCCTGAAGTTTTCTTTTCTTGCTGAGTCTCTGCCGGGTTTTGGTATCAGGATAATGTTGGTCTCATAAAATGATTTGGGAAGGATTCCCTCTTTCTGGATTGTTTGGAATAGTTTCAGAAGGAGTGGTACCAGCTCCTCTTTGTATGTCTGGTAAAATTCGGCTGTGAACCCATCTGGACCTGGGCTTTTTTTGGGTGGTAGGCTCTTAACAGACACTTTACAAAAGAAGACATACATGAAGCCAACAAACATATGAAAAAATGCTCATCATCACTGGTCATTAGAGAAATGCAAATCAAAACTACATTGAGATACCATCTCACGCCAGCTAGAATGGCAATCATTAAAAAATCTGGAGACAACAGATGCTGGAGAGGATGTGGAGAAATAGGAACGTTTTTACACTGTTGGTGGGATTGTAAATTAGTTCAACCATTGTGGAAGACAGTGTGGCGATTCCTCAAGGACCTACAAATAGAAATTCCATTTGACCCAGCAATCCCATTACTGGGTATATATCCAAAGGACTATAAATCATTCTACTATAAGGACACACGCACACGAATGTTCATTGCAGCACAGTTTACAATAGCAAAGACCTGGAACCAACCCAAATGCCCATTGATGATGGAGTGGACAAGGAAAATGTGGCACATATACACCATGGAATGTTATGCAGCCATCAAAAACGATGAGTTCGCATCCTTTGTAGGGACATGGATGAACCTGGAAACCATCATTCTCAGCAAACCGACACAAGAACAGAAAATCAGCACCGCATATTCTCACTCATAGGCGGGTGTTGAACAATGCGAACACATGGACACAGGGAGGGGAGCATCTCTCACTGGGGTCTGTAGGGGGGAAAAAGGGGAGGGACAGCGAGGGGGTGGGGAGTTGGGGAGGGATAGCATGGGGAGAAATGCCAGATATAGGTGATGGGGAGGAAGGCAGCAAATCACACTGCCATGTGTGTACCTATGCAACAATCTTGCATGTTCTTCACATGTACCCCCAAACCTAAAATGCAATTAAAAAAAAAAAAGAGTGTTCAGTAAGCTCAGAGACACTAACTGAAAGCACACGAACCACAGAGGTGTGGAATCTAATATGGCAAAACCGTGTTCCATTTTCTACTCCCAGAAATGAGCAGCTCCACCTAATGGTTCTCTGGACCTGGTGAGCCCTGAAAGCCCTCCATTAGGTGAAGATAGAGCTCACAGCTCCTGGCCTCAGGCTGTGCCTTTCCTTATCTCTGTTGCTTTCCAGGCGATGCTGGCAGCTCCTCCCTGGTTAGCCTGGCGCTTTCTGCCATGCACCTATGTCATGCCTGCAGCCACTGCTGCCCGGGAACTTCAGTGGCTCCCCTGCCTTCAGTGTCCTCTGCCCAGCTCCGTCAGGGTGTCTGTTTCTAGGATCTCTGCCAGGAGATGTGGCACATGTGGCACACCTGCCATCCAGATCTGAGGTGGGTGGAGGGACAGGCAGGTGTGGGTCCTCATCTGGGGTCAGCGGGCATTCAGAGCCAGGGTCTGCTGGTGGAACTCCAACCCCACACCCATTGGCTCTGTGACCTCAGACAGGCTTCATGACCTCACTGTGCCTCAGTTCCCTCAGCTGTCAAATGTCTAACAGTTGCTACCTCCCAGGGGTGTCACGAGGATTAGAAACATCAGCTCCATGTCTGTGCTCAGCGTACAGGAGGTGTCACCCCCATGCCTGCCTCAAAGCCTGCCTGACTAACCCCTGCCGTCCTATGGGAGGTGCTCTCCATTGTTCAGACAAAGGCGTTTCGGTTCAGAGAGACAGACTTGCTGGGCTCAGGGCACCCATAAGGAGGTCACTAAGCGTAGCCTGGAACCCCAGGTATGGAGAGATGTCCTGGTCCCGGGAGGAGAGAGGCCCCACAAGCCTCCAGCCTGGGTGACTGCCTTTCTTCTCCGGAGGTGTCCTCACCCATGGCCACACTCCTGTCCCAGCTCCCAGCTGGGCCTCTGAGCTTGGGAAAGGTGGCTGGCAGCCCAGAACCTCATCTTCAGAGGGCACAACTGAGTGAAGGGTGAGATTGGGTGTTCCTGCCACCCTGCAGGGTCCTGGCAGGCTCTCTCCTGCCTTTGCTCCCCTCCACCTGGGGCCCTACACCCAGCTCCCCTGACCCCTCCATCTGTTCTCTGTGCAGCTGTTCCTGTCCAGGCTCCCTCTTACTGATGCCTATTGTGGCAACATACCAACAGCAAGCACTCTGCAGGACGTCAGGGTCTCCCCAGCCCCTAACCCCACAAGACGGTCAGCTGCTTGAGGCGGGAACCTGCCTGTTGCACTCTCTGCCCAGCTCCCTGCCAGCACCCACCCCAGACCCTGTCAGTTGGAGGAATGGGGAACATCATCAGAGTTTCAGTCATTGTTTCTGAATATGGAGATATAGTCCTCACCTGCCATGGTTATTATGAGAATAATGAATCCTTCTTAAGGACCATGCCTGCTGCAGGAAGGCTCGCAGCAAATACCTGCTGCTACTGTCACTCCCTTACTTCACAGAGAGGTAGAGTGGCCACCTGGGACTCTCCTCCCTTTCCACGCTGCCCATTGACTTCCTTTTGCTCTGCACCCACCCTTCTGGTGCGTGCAGCCCGCTTTGGCGGGTGGTGAGTGGGTGGGAGGCTGCAAAGGTCATGGTCTGTGCTTGCAAGCTTTCCAGCTTATGTGGAGGCTTTTCTGCAGCACAAACTACCATCTCTCGTAAGGGAGCAGCTGCTGTGGGTATTTCTTGTTCTTTTGAAGCACCTGAGCGGCCGTTGTGAGAGTGATCTTGACTGGGAGTGGCATCTGAATTAGGGATAGAAACCGAGTGATGGAATAGTTATTTAGAAAAGTTTCAATAATGACTGCCATTTGCACAGGATTCTAAAACAGGCAACTCTGAAGGCAAAGAGCGGAGAGAGTCTGCTGCAGGGGCCAGGAGGTTGTGTTGGAAACAGCTTTGCGTGTCTGGAATTGGAAATCTGAGCTCCAGTCCTGTGCCACGAGGCAGGTCCTTCCACCTCTCCAATGCCTGGTTTTCCCCTCTGTAACCACACCCACACTGTGAGAATAAAACCACAAATGTACACACTAGCCCAGGGCCTGGCATGGCACTCACAGACTGGGCAGGAATCGCCATGGCAGCTTGTGTTGGCAGAGCACCTAGCAGTACCAAAGGACTGTCTCAGTCCATCATTTCTTTTGACCTTTTTAAGAATCCTGTAACATACACAGAGCAGGGACTCACATCTCTAATTTTTCAGTGAGACAGAGGTTAAGGGCATTTAGCCACAAGATGAAACACTGCAGAAAAGAAACTGGAACTTTTTTTTTTTTTTGAGACAGAGTCCCACTCTGTCACCAGGCTGGAGTGCAGTGGTGAGATCTCTGCTCTCTGCAACCTCTGCCTCCTGAGTTCAAGCGATTCTCCTGCCTCAGCTTCCCAAGTACCTGGGACTACAGGCATGTGCCATCATGCCTGGCTAATTTTTTGTAGTTTAGTAGAGACAGGGTTTCACTGTGTTAGCCAGGATGGTCTCGATCTCCTGACCTGCCTCAGCCTCCTAAAGTACTGGGATTATAGGCGTGAGCCACGGAGCCTGGCCAGAAACTAGAGCTTTTAATCTGACTCTCAGTCTTGTTCATTTCTTTTTTTCTTATTGAGGGGAAATCCATATAACATAAATTTAACCATTTTACACTGAGCAATTCAACGGCGTTTAGTAGATTTAAAATGTTACGCAACCACTACCTCTATCTAGTTCCAACATGTTCCAAGGTCATCAATATTTATCCCTAAGTTTTATCCTAAGATTTAAAAAAGTGATTTTAGCCGTTTTTCTGTATTTAGGTTCACTGATATATTATGAGTGAATATTTGTATATGATATGAAGTACAGGGTCCAATTTCATTCTTTTGCATATGGATATCCAGTTTTCTCAGCACCATTTGTTGAAAGACTGTCCTTTCTCTTTTGAATGTTCTTGATACCCTTGTAGAAAAGCAAATTGCCCATAGACAGCAGGTTTATTTCCAGAGTCTCAGTTCTATTCTATTGGTCTGTATGTTTATTCTTATACCAGCACTATACTGTTTTGATTACTGTAGCTTTGTAGTAAGTTTTGAAAATGGCAAGTGGAGTACTCCAAATTTATTCTTCTTTTTCAAGATTGTTTTAACTTTTCATGGCCTCTTGAAATTCCATACACATTTGAGAATTGGCTTTTTTATTTCTGAAAAACAGACCATTGATTTTGACAGGGATTGCATTGTATTTGTAGATCACTTTGAGTAGTATTGTCATCTTAACTTTATTAAGTCCTCCAATCCAGGAAGATATTTTTCCATTTATTTAGGTCTTTAAAAATTTCTTTTCAGCAATGTCTTATAGTTTTTAGTGTACAAGTCTTTCACATCCTTGGTTAAATTTATTTCTGGGTATTTTATTATTTTTGATGTTATTGTAACTAGAATTGACTTTTTACTTTCCCTTACAGATTATTTACTGCGGATACATAGATACACAACTGATTTTTGCACGTTGACCTTTTACCCTGCAACTTTGTTGATTAGCTCTAGCAGTTTTTGTGTAGACTCTTTGGGATTTACTATGCAGGATCATGTATTCTGTGACTAGAGACGGTTTTATTTTTTCCTCTCCAATTTGGATATTTTAAATTTCTTTTTCTTGCCTAATTGCTCTGGCTAGCATCTCCAGTACAATGTTAAATAAATAGTGAAAGCAGGCATCCTTGATCTTAAGGTCCTGATCTAAGGGGAAAACTTTTAGCCTTTTGAATGTAATGTCTCTGTACTATGTCTCTTGGATATGCTGTTAGCTGTGGGTTTTTCATAAAAATTCTTCACCAGATTGAGAAAGTTCACTTCTATTCTTGTTTTCTGAGTATTTAAAAAAAATTACAACAGTATTAGATTTAGTCAAATGCTCCTTCTGCATTGAGATAATTGTGTTTCCTTTTGTTCTATTAATGTATATTACACTGATTAACTTTCATATACTAAATTACCTTTGCATTCCTGGGATAAATCCCATGTGACCATCATGTATAATCCTTTCCTTATGCTGCTGAATTTAGATATATAGTATTTTGTTGAGGATTTTGCATCTCTATTCATTAGAAATATTGATCTGTAGTTTCTTTTCTCTTTGTGTCTTTGGCTTTGGTATAAAGTAATTCTGACCTCATGGAGTACATTAGGAAATCTCCCCTCTTCTTGTAGTTTTTAGAAGACTTTGACAACAATTGACATTAATTTTTATTTAAACATTTGGTATAATTCACCAGGGAATCCATCTGGTCCTGGGCTTTTCTCTGTTGGGAGGCTTTTGATACTAATTTAATCTCTTTACCTGTTATATATCCGTTCAAATGTTGCATTTCTCCTTAAATCAGTAGAATGGACAAAACTGTGTCCCTTCCCCAATTCATATGTTGACCCTAAACCCCAATGTAACTGTTTTTGGAAATGGGGCCTTTAAAGAGCTAATTAAGGCTAAATAATGCCAAAAGTGTGGTGCCCTAATCCAATATGACTGGTGTCCTTATAAGAGGAGGAACAAACACCAGACATGTGTGCACACAGGGAAAAGGCCATGTAGTCACACAGTGAAGTGTCAGCCGTCTGCACACCAAGGAGGGGACCGCCGAAGAAACTAAACCTGCTGACACCTTGATCTTGGGCTTTCAGCCTACAGGACTGTGAGAAAATAAGTTTCTGTGGTTTATGACACCTAGTCTGTAGTATTTTGTTATGTCAGCCCTAGCAGACTAAGATAGTTTTGGTAATTTGTGTGTTTCTGGGAATTTTTATCATTTTATCTAGGTTATCTAACTTTTTGGTGTTAAATTGTTTATAGCATTTTCTTATAATCCTTTAAATTTCTGTCAAGTTCATAGTAATGTTTCCACGTTCATTTCTGATTTTAGGTTTTTGCATCTTTCTCTTTTTTTTTTTTGTCAGTCTAACTAAAAGGTTGTCACTTTCTTGATCTTTTCAAAGAACAATGTTTTGGTTTTGTGATTCTTCGTATTGTTTTTCTGTTTTGTATTTCATACATCTTCACTCATCATTATTTCCTTCCTCCTGCTAGGTTTAAATTTAGTTTGCTCTAGTTTTTTTTAAGTTGTAAAGTTAGGTTATTAATGTGAGTTTTCTCTCTTTCTTTCTGTCTCTCTCTTTTCTTTAGATGGAGTCTCACTCTGTTGCCCAGGTTGTAGTGCAGTGGCATGATCTTGGCTCACTGCAACCCCTGCCTCCTGGGTTCAAGTGATTCTCCTGCCTCAGCTTCCTGAGTAGCTGGGTTGATAGGCACCTGCCACCACAGCCAGCTAATTTTTTTTTGAATTTTTGGTAGAGACCGAGTTTCACCATATTGGCCAGGCTTGTCTTGAACTCCTGACCTTGTGATTCACCTGCCTCGGCCTTCCAAAGTGCCGGGATTACAGGTGTGAGCCACTGAGCCCGGCCTTCTCCTGTTTTAAATGTAGGCATTGACAGCTATAAATTTTTCCCTGATCACTGCTTTTGCCACATCTCATAAATGTAGGTATGTTGGGTTTTTACTTTCCTTTGTATGAAGGTATTTTCTAATTTTTTTTTATTTCTTCTTTGACTCATTGGTTATTTAAATGTAATGTTTACTTATTTGCAGATTTTTTAGTTTCCTTCTGATGTTAATTTCTAACTTTATTCCACTGTGGTTGGAGAAGATACTTTACATGATTTTAATTTTTAAAATTTATTGAGACTTGTTTTGTGCTTTAATATATGGTCTACCCCAAAGAATGTTTCATGCACACTTGAGAAAAATGTGTATTCTGCTGTTTTTGGGGTGGAGTGTTCTATATGTGTCTCTTAGGTCTACTTGGTGTGTGATGTTGTGCAAACCCTCCATTTTCTTATTGATCTTTTGTCTATATGTTCTATTTGCTGTTGAGAATGAGGTATTGAAGTCTCTAGCTATGATTATAGAACTGCTTCTCTCTTTAATTTTGTCAGTGAATGCTCACATATTTTGTGACTGTGTTGCTTAGTGTGTATATGTTTGTAATTTTATCTTCTGATGATCTTTTAATTACTACATAGTGTTCTTTTGTCTCTTGTAACAGCCTTTTTTTTTTTTTTTGAGACAGAATCTTACTCTGTGGCTCAGGCTAGAGTGCAGTGGTGCAATCATAACTCACTGCAACCTCCAACTCCTGGGCTCAAGTGGTTCTCCAACTTAAGTCTCCCAAGTATCTAGGACTATAGGTGTGTGCCACTATGCTTGGCTAACTAAAAAATTTTTTTGGTAGAGATGGGGTCTTGCTTTCAAGAGCAGACTGAGATGCTCAGTCTGCTCTTGAACTCCTAGCTTCAGTGATCCTCCTGCCTCAGTCTCCCAAAGTGCTGGGATTACATATGTAAGCCACTATGTCCAGCCTCTTGTAATAGCTTTTGACTTAAAGTTTATATTGTCTGATCTTTACATAGCTACCCCAGCTCTCTTTTGGTTACAATTTGCATGGAATATCTTTTTTGTACTTTCACTTTTTAAATAGCAGAATCAAAAACGTTTAAAAATTCACAATATACAGTTATACCACGTTTAAAAAAAATCCTTTCTGTTACTATTCACCATTTGATTGGAGAGTTTAAACCATTTACATTTAAAATAGCTACTGATAAAAATGGATTTATTTCTTTTATTTTTCTATCTGTTTTCTCTGTCTTATACTTTTTGTTCCTTATTTCCTCCATTACTACCTGTTTTTTTAATTTTTTTTGGTAGTTAACCATTTGGATGTCTCATTTCCTTTTGTGGATTTTAAAAACATATTTTCTTAGTGGTTACCATGGGGATTACAATTAACATCCTAGGTTTATAACCATCTAGTTTCAGTGAATACCAACTCAATCTTACTAGCATATGAAAACTCCTCCCCTGTCCAGCTGCATCCCCACCTTACATTGTTGGTGTTACAAATTACATCTTCATACGTTGTGGGCCCATTTACACGGATTTCAATTTTGTATGCATTTATCTTCTACATCATTTAGGGAATAAAAAAGGAGTTACAAATAAAAAAATGTAATACTGACTTTTATGTTTAGAAACCTCTCTATTTCTTTATGTGGCTTTATGTTACTCCTTAGTATTCTTCCATTTCAGCGTAAAGGACTCCGTTTAGCATTTCCTGTAGGGCAGATATATTAGTAACAAACTCCCTCTGCTTTTGATTGTCGGGAATGTATTAACTTCATTTTTCAAGATTAGTTTTGCTGGTTATTGAATCTTGGTTCACAGTTTTTTTTTCTTTTCTTTGGTAGTTTAAATATATCATCTCACTGCTTTCTGTTTTCCATGGTTTGTGATGGGAAATTGGCAGTTAATCTTATTGAGAATCTGTTGTACATGATAAGTTGCTTCCGTTTTGCAACTATAAGTCTCTCTTTATCTTTGAACTGTTTGTTTGTAATGTGTCTAAGTGTGGATCTCTTTGAATTTATTCTACTTGGAGTTTAATATCTTTCATCAAATGTAGACAGTTTTTATTCATTGTTTCGTCAGTAGTTCTTTCTGCCACTTTCTTTCTGTTTTCCCTCTGGGACTTCCATATGGCATATGTTGTCCTGCTTGATAGTGTCTTATTCTCTTTTTTTTCTACTCTTTATATCAGATAATTCCAATTGTTCTATCATCGATTTCTCTGATTTATTTTTCTGCCTATTCAAATCTGCTATTTAACCCCTCTGGTGAATTTTTATCTTTTCTTTGTTTTTGAGATGCAATCTCACTCTGTCACCCAGGCAGGAGTGCAGTGGCATGATTTTGGCTCACTGCAACCTCTGCCTCCTGGGTTCAAGTGATTCTTCTGCCTCAGCCTCCCAAGTAGCTGGGATTACAGGTGTGTGCCGCCACATCCAGCTAATGTTTGTGTTATTGGTAGAGACGGGGTTTCAACTTGTTGGTCAGGCTGGTCTCAAACTCCTGACCTTGGGTGATCCACCTACCTTGGCCTCCCAAAGTGCTAGGATTACAGGCATGAGCCACCGCACCTGGCCAAATTTTTCATTTCAGAGATTTGACTTTTCAGTTCCAGAATTTGTGTTTGGTTTATTTTATAATTTGTATCTGTTTATTGATTTTCTCATTTTGTACATGCACTGTTTTCCTGGTTTTATTTAGTTTGTTGTCCATGGTTTTCTTTAGTTCTTTAAACATTTTAAGACAGTTGATTTTAAAATTTTGTCCAATAATTCCCATATTAAGGTTTCCTCACAGATGGTTTATATAATTCTTTTTTTCTATGAGTGGGCCACACTTTCCTATTCCTTTGTATATCTTGGGATTTTTTTTGTTGTTGAAAATTGGGCATTTTGAGTATTACAACGTGGTTACCCTGGAAATCAGATTGTCTCCATTTCCTAGAGTTTGTTGTTGTTTTTTCTTCTTGATGAATGTTGTCCTCTATTTCTTTAGTGATTTTCCAAACTAATTTTGCAAAGACTGGATTCGTTGTCATTTGTGGTCACTGAAGTCTCTGTTTCATTTTCTCAGTGGTCAACAGTGACATTCCAGAGATTTCCTTAAATATCTGGAGTAAAAGAAAAAAGAAGGGAAGAAAGAAATAAATACATGAATAAAACAAGAAAGCAAGATAGAAGAATAGGGAAGCTAGCTTTGGTAAGAAGGAGAGAAGATACCAGTGTTCTGCCTTTTGCAGCTTGGCTCTGAGCTGGGACGCTCCCTCAGTGCTAAGCCAGGCTGCCTGCAACCATGCCTTAGCTTTTGCCTCCTGGTTGCATGGAGCCCACAGATCTGTCAGATGCTTTCGCATATGTGTCCTGTTCTGGGCCTGTGCATTATCTTCTGTCTTTGCCAGTATCCACAGCAGCCCTTCTGAGTGCTTATTCCTCCAATAACCTTACTTTTTGGCCTCCATCTTTTTGGCTTTTGGTCTGCCACTTGCCTGACCATGGTTCCCTATACCAGGTGGGAAGAAGAGGGCAAGAAAAAGTCAATTTGGTCTTCCAGGGAATCATCAGACAGATGAATACACAGTATCACATTTTTTTGTGTGTGTGTGAGACAGAATTTCGCTCTTGTTGGCCAGGCTGGAGTGCAATGGCATGATCTCAGCTCACTGCAACCTCTGCCTCTTGGGTTCCAGCAATTCTCCTGCCTCAGCCTCCTGAGTAGCTGGGATTACAGGCATGAGCCACCACACCCAGCTAATTTTATATTTTTAGTAGAGACAGGCTTTCTCCATGTTGGTCAGGCTGGTCTCGAACCCCTGACCTCAGGTCATCCACCCGCCTCGACCTCCCAAAGTGCTGGGATTACAGGCATGAACCACCGCGCCCAGCCAGTACCACAATATTTTAAGAACAAAGTCTCTATTAGTCCCTGACACCAGCAAGCCACATGGGGAATGCAGCCTGCTGTCACCATGGCTGATGCCGCTGTGCTACAGAATGGGAGGAAGGTAGATGAGCAAAAATGCCACCAGGCTTTTTTACCAAAGCTAGCTTCCATTTTCTTTGTTAAGCCATCCCTTTATTGCTATACATTTGATATTAGAGCCCAGAGTTTTAAAAAATTGATTAAGTCAGTCTTTGACAGCTTATGGTTGTTTCAATGGAGGGATCGATTCTTTAAGTAACTTATTCTATCATTTTCTGTAACATCATCCCTGGTTGCCTCTTGGTGATGATGAAAACATTCTTCCTTCCTTGCCAGGCAGTTATTCAAATTAATATTATTTCTAGGTCTTGTGTGACACAATCAAGATACCCAGCAGTCTTTTGAGGATGTGTAAAAGAGCTTGTTAAGTCCTCCTCACCATCTTATTTGCAGTTTGCATCATGGTTAGTGCTAAAAAGTCCCTGAAGCTGATCTTCACTTTTGCACTGTTTAAGCATTCCTTCACAGCATTACCTTATCAAATGATTTTGAAGAATCAACACATCGTTTCAGAAAGAGCAGGTAATGATATGTTTTTTTTTTTTTAATCAAAAATGCACTTTTCAGCACCTTTGCCCACTCTTGGTAGGTTTACTCATCCACCTGTGCTTGACCGAGTTACCCAAGTCTTACTGTCAGCAGCTTCCAGGCCTGCATAAGCCACATTAAAAACGGAACTGCTCTGTTTGAAGTAAGGGTGCAGCTCAGAGCCCAGTGCTTGCTTCTTGCTCCTTTCCCGCATGCTTCTGTGGAAACCACCTTAGTACAGATTATTTGCAAGGTGTAATAAAACTAGACTGCAATATTATGCTCCACCAGAAGATGTCACTATAACATGTGGTTTATATGTGCTGACTATATGGTAATTTGGAGGGATAGTGATCCTTCCATTTTGCCAGTGAATCAAAAAGAAAGAAAAAGGTAGTTTTGGCCAACTTATGTATAAAAACTTTGAAGGTGAGAAAGAGATAGTCAATATCTACTCATAATGTTTAATTAATTTAGTTACATAGACATATTTGAAATTATGTATTATATAGAATCACATTAATGTATAAATATCACTTTTATTTTCACCCATATTTTAAGGAACAACTTTGTGAAAGTTCCTTACATAATTATCTTTCATAAGTGTCTTTATTATCATTAGAAACACTTAAAAACTTTTATTTGGAAATACTTTCAAACTTACAGGAAAGTTGCAAGAATCAGAATAGAACACAAAATATTCATATACTTTTTTCCCACATTCAGCTTTTGTTAACGTTTTGTTCATTTGCCTTATTTCATTTTCTCTTTCTTTCTCTCTGTGCTATATCTATATATCTATATCCATTTATTTATCACTAAATACGTTGGCATGTATTTCCTACGAAAAGGCATTCTCACACACTCTGTGGTTCAAATAACAACTTCAGGCCAGGTGTGGTGGCTCCCCCTTGGAATCCCAGCACTTTGGGAGGCTGAGGTGGATGGATCACCTTAGGTCAGGAGTTCAAGACCACTCTTGTCAACATGGGTAAACCAGCGTGCCTGTAATCCCAGCTTCTCAGGAGGCTGAGGCAGAAGAATCACTTGAATCCGGGAGGTGGAGGTTGCAGTGAGCTGAGATCGAGCCATTGCACCTCAGCTTGGGCGTTGCAGTGAGACTCCATCTCAAACAAACAAGCAAATAACAACTTCAGCAACTTTTCTTCTAATCTGTTGACTGTATTCCAGTGTTGTCAGTTGGCCCAATAATGCATTTTACGGCATTTCTCCTGCTCCTGTAGAGAATCCGTCTAGGATCAGGTATTGCATTAGCTGCTCTGTCCTTCAAATCTCCTTCAATCTGGAACATTTCTGTAGCCTTTCCTTGTCTCTTATAACTTTAGTTATAACTTTAGTTATAAGAGTATGTAGTCACTTTCCCTCTACCCCCAACTTTTTAAATAGAATGATCCTGATTTTGGGTTTGTCTGATGTTTCCTCATGGCTAGATTTGCGTGATGCATCCTGGGCCAGAATGATAGAGAGGTGATCCTGTGTCCCCCTCAGCGCAGCCCGTCTCAGGGCATATGGTGCCTATCTGTTTCTCAATGGTGATATTAATTTTCATCACCTGGTCAAAGTGCTGTTCAATTTCTCCATGGGAGTGCCACTTACGTTCCAGGAATGGTGCTAAGTGTTCAGCTTATATTTTTCACAGTTAATCCTCATGGCAATTTGCAAGCTGGTCTTCAGTCTTCTCACTACCCAGATACGGCAACTAGTGCCTACCAACATTCAGATTCTACGGCATACATTGGTGAAGCTGGTGTTTGGATCTGGTGCATCTGACTTTCTATGTCTCCACTGTGTTTCCCAGGCTGAGATGTTCTGATAAGGTTTCCACAAGCCAGCGCCATCTTACGCTGTCTGCTTTATTTATGGAACTCTGCCAAAGTGGCTGCACATACAGTGAGGCTAATGTGTGGTCTTCAGAGTTTCCTACCTACGACCTTGAGATTCACAGTATTCACATGTTGGGAAGAAATTGAGAAAATTCCCATGTGCGTTGCTCTATCAGGATGGGCAAACATAAGAAACTACAGTAGCTATAGAGTTATAATTTTCATTAAAGAAATCAGAAATATATATTTTCAATTCTCCCGAAGCATTTTGTTCCTGATTTCAAAGTCTCACTGCAATTGCTAGTTAATAAAAACAAGTTTTAATATGCCGGCAGAAAATTGGTACTATTTCCAATCTATTCCATGAAACAAATAAAAAGTGGGGAGAAATAGAGCTCTCATTTCAGAAATGGGAAATGGCTTTTTAAAAGTTCAGATTATTACCAAGGGTAATTTTCTTATAATAAGTTTAACACCAACTTGCTCAATGCAAAACTTTGCCAGGGAAAATTGTTACTTTTCGAACATAGTAAAGACAGCTGTAATCTATTCTAAGAGCTGTCTCTTCTAAAAGCCATCGTGTGCTTAGGTCCAGCAGTCTGTGCCTGCCCAGGGCAGGGGCAGGGCCCACAGGACTGCAGGTGCCCTGCACAGGATGTGTGTTCTCCAGCAGGATGGAAAGGCAGTGGTTAGGTCCAAATGGGGGAATTGCTTACTCCCCTGGGGGGGCAGTGCACTGCTTCATGCATGGCCAGGAGTTAATCCTGACTTTTTCTTCTAATAACCTTTGTGCTGTTGGAAATGTAGTGTGAAAAACATTATATATGTTCCCTGATGGCTGACTCTTCCTTCCTCTGGGCATATGAGGCAATTGTGCTTCTCAGCCTCCCTGAAGCTTAGCATGGCCATGTGACTTGTTTGGTCAATATCAGGAATGGAATAATATATGAATCATAACTAGTATTGGGAATGGAACATAACGACAGGTTTTAATGCCATCAAAAAGATCATAAACGGCTGGGAGTGATGGCTCATGCTGTGATCCTAGCACTTTGAGAGGATGAGGTGGGCAGATCATTTGGGTTCAGGAGTTTGAGACCAGCCTGGGCAACATGGTGAGATCCCATCTCTATCAAAAATATAAAAATTAGACAGGTGTGGTGGCATGTGTTTGTAGTCCCAGCTACTTGGGAGGCTGAGATGGGAAGTCCCAGCTGCTTGGGAGGCTGGGAGGTTGAGTTTGCAGTGAGCTGAGATTGCATCACTGCACTCCAGCCTAGGGTGACAGAGAAAGGCCCTGTCTCGAAAAATTTGTAATAAATATTATAAATAATTTATGCCAATAATTTTTATAATTTGGATGAAATAAATTTCTGAAAGACAAAAACAATTTATTAAAAATGACACAAAAATATTAACAATGAAATTTTTCTTAACATCTTTCTCGCAAAGAACCTTTTCTGGTGACTTCTTTAGAAAATCTGTTATTCAGAAGAAATAAAACAGATATTACACAAACTCTTCTAGGAAATGGAAAAAGTGAGAATATGCTCAATTAATACCATGAGATTAGAATAAACATCATACAAATACTGGATAGTAACAGAAAGAAAAATCACAAGTCATATGGTTGGCTGTGTCCCCCCCACAAATCTCATCTTGAATTGTAGCTCCCATAATCCCCACGTATTGTGGGAGGGATCCGGTAGGAGGTAATTGAATCCTAGGGGTGAGTTTTTCCTGTGCTGATCCCCTGATAGTGAATAAGTTTCACAAGATTTGATGGTTTTATAAAGGGCAGTTCCCCTGCATATGCTCTCTTGCCTGCCATCATGTAAGAGGTGTCTTTGTGCTTCCTTTGCCTTCCACCATGATTGTGAGACATCCCCAGGCATGTGGAACTGTGAGTCCATTAAACCTCTTTTTCTTTACAAAATACCCCTTCTTGAATACGTCTTTATTAGCAATGTGAGAACAAACTAATACAACAAGTAAATTTCACTTATAGAGATAGTTGTAAAAAGTCCTAAACAAATTATTTTCAAAAAAGGAAGCAATAACATTGTAAGTTTTTACTCAGGATTGCACTATGAGTATAACTTTAGGAAATTAATGCAATTCACCACATTATCAGAATAAAGAAGAATAATTATAGGACAATCTAAATAGATGCAGAAAAACCACTTGATAGAGTTTCAATAATTCATTCATGACAGAAGTTCTCAGTAAACTGGGAATAAGTGGCAAGTTCCTTAATACAGTAAAAAAGTACCTTTAAAAATAACTCTGGCAAAATCATTTTTCTTTATATATATATATATATATTTTATTGCATTTTAGATTCTGGGGGATATGTGAAGAACATGCAGGACTGTTGCATAGGTACATACATGGCAATGTGGTTTGCTGCCTCCATCTCCATCACCTATATCAGGCATTTCTCCCCATGTTATCCCTCCTGAACTCCCTACCCACCACTGTCCCTCCCCTAGTACCCCCACCACAGACCCCAGTGTGTAATGCTCCCCTCCCTGTGTCCATGTATTCTTATTGTTCAACATCCGCCTATGAATGAGAACATGCGGTGTTTGATTTTCTGTTCTTGTGTCAGTTTGCTGAGAATGGTGGTTTCCAGGTTCATCCATGTCCCTACAAAGGACACGAACTCATCGTTTTTGATGGCTGCATAGTATTCCATGGTGTATATGTGCCACATTTTTACCATCCAGTCTATGATCAATGGGCATTTGGGTTGGTTCCAAGTCTTTGCTATTGTAAACAGTGCTGCAGTGAACATACGTGTGCATGTGTCCTTATAATAGAACGATTTATAATCCTTTAGATATATACCCAGTAATGGGATTGCTGGGTCAAATGGAATTTCTATTTCTAGGTCCTTGAGGAATTGCCACACTGTCTTCCACAATGGTTGAACTAATTTACACTCCGACCAACAGTGTAAAAGCGTTCCTATTTCTCCACATCCTCTCCAGCATCTGTTGTCTCCCGATTTTTTAATGATCGCTGTTCTCACCGGTGTGAGATGGTATCTCAATGTAGTTTTGATTTGCATTTCTCTAATGACCAGTGATGATGAGCATTTTTTCATATGTTTGTTGGCCTCATATATGTCTTCTTTTGTAAAACATCTGTTCATATCTTTGCCCACTTTTGAATGCATTTGTTTTTTTCTTGTAAATATGTTTTAGTTCTTTGTAGATTCTGGACATTAGTCCTTTGTCAGATGGATAGATTGCAAAGATTTTTTCCCATTCTGTTGGTTGCCAGTTCACTCTAATGATTGTTTCTTTTGCATGCAGAAGCTCTGGAGTTTAATTAGATGTCATTTGTCTATTTTGACTTTTGTTGCCAATGCTTTTGGTGTTTTAGTCATGAAGTCCTTGCCTATGCCTATGTCCTGAATGGTTTTGCCTAGGTTTTCTTCTAAGGTTTTTATGGCGTTAGGTCTTATATTTAAGTCTTTACTCCATCTGGAGTTAATTTTAGTATAAGGTGTCAGGAAGGGGTCCAGTTTCTGCTTTCTGCACATGGTTAGCCAGTTTTCCCAACACTATTTATTAAACATGAAATCCTTTCCCCATTGCTTGTTTTTGTCAGGTTTGTCAAAGATCAGATGGTTGTAGATGTGTGGCGTTGCCTACGAGGCCTCTGTTCTGTTCTGTTGATCTATATATCTGTTTTGGTACCAGTACCATGTTGTTTTGATTACTGTAGCCATGTAGTATAGTTTGAAGTCAGGTAGTGTGATGCCTCTGGCTTTGTTCTTTTTGCTTAGAATTGACTTGGCTATGCAGGCTCTCTTTTGGTTTCATATAAAATTCAAGGTGTTTTTTTTTTCCAGTTCTGTGAAGAAGGTCATTGGTAGCTTGATGGGGATAGCGTTGAATCTGTAAATTACTCTGGGCAGTATGGCCATTTTCATGATATTAATTCTTCCTAATCAGGAGCATGGAATGTTTCTCCATCTGTTTGTGTCCTCTCTTATTTCTTTGAGCAGTGGTTTGTAGTTCTCCTTGAAGAGGTCCTTTACAACCTTTGTTAATTATATTCCTAGGTATTTTATTCTCTTAGTAGCAATTGTGAATGGGAGTTCACTCTTGATTTGGCTCTCTGTTAGTCTGTTATTGGTGTATAGGAATGCTTGTGATTTTTGCACATTGCTTTTGTATCCTAAGACTTTGCTGAAGTTGCTTATCAGTTTCAGGAGATTTTGGGTGGAGATGATGGGATCTTCTAGATATACAATCATGTCATCTGCAAATAGAGACAATTTGACTTCCTCCTTTCCTAATCGAATACGCTTTATTTCTTTTTCTTGCCTGATTGCTCTGGCTAGAACTTCCAATACCATATTGAATAGGAGTGGTGAGAGTGGACATCCTTGTCTAGTACCAGATTTCAAAGGGAATGCTTCCAATTTTGTCCATTCAGTATGATATCGGCAGTGGGTTTTTCCTAAATAGCTTTTTTTATTTTGAGATACATTCCATTGATACCTAGTTTATTGAGAGTTTTTAACATAAAGGGCTGTTGAATTTTGTCAAAGGCCTTCTCTGCATCCATTGAGATAATCATGTGGTTTTTGTCTTTTGTTCTGTTTATGTGGTGAATTACATTCATAGAATTGTGTATGTTGAACCAGCTTGCATCCCCAGGATGAAGCCTACCTGATCGTGATGGATAAGCTTTTTGATGTGTTGTTGCAATCAGTTTGCCAGTATTTTACTGAAGATTTTTGCATCTATGTTCATCATGGATATTGGCCTGAAGTTTTCTTTTCTTGTTGAGTCTCTGCTGGCTTTTGGTATCAGGATGATGTTGGTCTCATAAGAAGATTTGGGGAGGATTCTCTCTTTTTGGATTGTTTGGAATAGTTTCAGAAGGAGTGGTACCAGCTCCTCTTTGTATGTCTGGTAGAATTCGGCTGTGAACCCATCTGGACCTGGGCTTTTTTTGATTGGTTGGCTATTAATTGCTGCCTCATCTTCAGCCCTTGTTATTGGTCTATTCAGGGTTTTGACTTCTTCCTGGTTTAGGCTTGGGAGAGTGTACGTGTCCAGGAATTTATCCATTTTTTCCAGGTTTACTGGTTTATGTGCATAGAAATGTTTGTAGTAATCTCTGATGGTGGTTTGTATTTCTGTGGAATCTGTGGTGATATCTCCTTTATCGTTTTTTATTGCATCTATTTGATTTTTCTCTCTTTTTCTTTTTATTAATCTGGCTAGTGGTCTATTTTGTTGATCTTCTCAAAAAGCCAACTCCTGGATTTATTGATTTTTTGAAGGTTTTTTTTTGTGTCTCTATTTCCTTCAGTTCTGCTCTGATCTTAGTTATGTCTTGTCTTCTGCTAGGTTTTGAGTTTTTTTGATCTTGCTCCTCTAGCTCTTTCAATTTTGATGATAGGGTGTCAATTTTAGATCTTTTCTTGCTTCTTATGTGGATATTTGTTGCTATAAATTTTCCTCTAGACACTGCTTTAAATGTGTCCCAGAGATTCTGGTATGTTGTGTCTTTGTTGTTATTGGTTTCAAAGAACATCTTTATTTCTGCCTTCATTTCATTGTTTATCCAGCAACATTCAAGAGCCAATTGTTCAGTTTCAATGAAGCTGTTCAGTTTCAATGAAGCTGTGCAGTTCTGAGTTAGTTTCTGAATTCTGAGTTCTAATTTGATTGCACTGTGGTCTGATAGACTGGTTGTTAGGATTTCTCTTCTTTTACATTTGCTGAGGAGTGATTTACTTCCAATTATGTGGTCAATTTTAGAGTAGGTGTGATGCGGTGCTGAGAAGAATATATGTTTTGTGAATTTGGGGTGGGGAGTTCTGAAAATGTCTATTAGGTTTGCTTGGTCCAGGTCTGAGTTCCAGTCCTGGATATCCTTGTTAATTTTCTGTCTTGTTGATCTTTCTAATATTTACAGTGGAGTGTTAAAGCCTCCCACTATTATTGTGTGGGAGTCTAAGTCTCTTTGTAGATAATTAAAAGCTTGCTTTATGTATCTGGGTGCTCCTGTATTGGGCGCATATATATTTAGGATCGTTAGCTATTCTTGTTGCATTGATCCTTTTACCATTATGTAATGTCCTTCTGTGTCTCTTTTGATCTCTGTTGGTTTAAAGTCTATTTTATCAGAGACTAGGATTGCCACTCTTGCTTTTTTTTGGCTCTCCATTTGCTTAGTAAATCTTCCTCCATCCCTTTATTTTGAGCCTGTGTGTATCCTTGCATGTGAGATGGGTTTCCTGGATATAGCACACTGATGGGTTTTGGCTTTTTATCCAATTTGCCAGTCTGTGTCTTTTGGTTGGGGCATTTAGCCCATTTACATTTAGGATTAATATTGTTATGTGTGAATTCGATCCTGCCATTTTGATGCTAGCAGGTTGTTTTGCCCATTAGTTGACACAGTTTCTTCATTGTGTTGATGCTCTTTACCATTTGGTATGTTTTTGGAGTGGCTGATACTGGTTGTTCCTTTCTATGTTTAGTGCTTCTTTCAGGAGCTCTTGTAAAGCAGGCCTAGTGGTGATGAAATATCTGAGCAATTGCTTGTTCATGAAGGATTTTATTTCTCCTTAACTTATGAAACTTAGTTTGGCTGGATATGAAATTCTAGGTTGAAAGTTGTTTTCTCTAAGGACATTGAATATTGGACCCCACTCTCTTCTGGCTTGTAATGTTTCTGCTGAGAGATCTGCTGTGAGTCTGATGGGCTTCCCTTTGGGTAACCTGACCTTTCTTTCTGGTTACCCTTAGCATTTTTTCCTTCATTTCAACCCTGGTGAATCTGATGATTATGTGCCCTGGGGTTGCTCTTCTTGAGGAATATCTTTGTGGTGTTCTCTGTATTTCCTGGACTTGAATGGTGGCCTGCCTTGCTAGGTTGGGGAAGTTTTCCTGCATAATATCCTGAAGAGTGTTTTCCAGCTTGGATTCATTCTTTCTGCCACATTCAGGTACACCTATCAAATGTAGATTAGGTCTTTTCACATAATTCCATATATCTTGGAGGGTTTGTTCTTTTCTTTTTACTCGTTTTTATCTAATATTGCCTTCTCATTTTATTTCATTGAGTTGATCTTCAATTTTTGATATCCTTTCTTCTGCTTGGTTGATTTGGCTGTTGAAACTTGTGTATGCTTCACCAAGTTCTCATGTTGCATTTTTCTGCTCCATCAATTCATTTATATTCTTCTCTAAGCTGTTTATTCTCATTAGCATTTCATCAAACCATTTTTCAAATTTCTTAGTTTCTTTGCATTGGGTTAGAACATGATCTTTTAACTCAGAGAAGTTTGTTATTACCCACCTTCTGAAGCTTGTTTCTGTCAATTCATGAGACTCATTCTCCATCCAGCCTTGTTCCCTTGCTGGTGAGGAGTTGTGATCTCTTGGAGGAGGAGAGGTGTTCTCGTTTTGGGTATTTTCCTCCTGTTTGCGCTGGTTTCTTCCCATCTTTGTGGATTTATCTATGTGTGGTCTTTGTGGTTGGTGATTTTCAGATGGAGTCTCTCACTGGATGTCCAGTTTGTTGATGATGAAGTTATTTCTGTTTCTTAGTTTTCCTTCTAACAGTCAGGCCCCCGTGCTGTAAGACTGCTGTAGGTCCACTCCAGATTCTGCTTGCCTGGGGATCACCTGCAGTGGCTGCAGAACCGTAAGGGTTGCTGCCAGTTTCTTCTTCTGTTATCTTTGTCCCAGAGGATACCCGCCAGATGTTAGCTTGAGCTCTCCTTTATGAGGTGTCTCTTTGGTCATACAGGGTTTGGGGAGCTGCTTGAGGAGACAGTCTGTCCCTTATAGGAGCTCAAGTGCTGAGCTGTGAGCTCCATTGTTTTGCTCAGAGCTGCTGGGCAGGTACATTTCAGTCTGCTGCAGTGGAACTCTTAACCGCCTTTTTTTCCCAGGTGCTCTGTCCTGGGAAGGTGGGCCTTTATTTATAAGTTCCTGTCAGTCTGCTGCCTTTTTTCAGAGATGCCTTGCCCAGCGAGGAGGTAGCTTAGTCACACTCTGCCAGCAGAGGCGTTGCTGAGCTGCTGTGGGCTCTGCCCAGCTGCCGTGTGAACTTCCTTGCAGTTTTGTTTATAGAGGTATAGTTAGAACTGCCTTGGTAATGGTGGAATGTCTCTGTAATGTCAGACTGTCTCAATAATGGCAGACTGCCTTGGTAATTGTGGACTGCCTCAGTCGTGGTGGACTGCCTCAGTCGTGGTGGACTACCTCAGTAATGGTGGACGCCCTTTCCCCTACAGAGCTGGACCATCCCGGTCCTAGCAGTGCTTGCTGTGAAACTCTCAATCCAGAGCGTTTCAGATTGCTGGTCTTTGTGGAGGTGGGACCATCCGAGCCAGATCACCTGGCTCCCTGTTTCAGCCCCCTTTTTTTTTCAGTTGAATGGGTGACTCTGTCTCCTAGGTGTTGCAGTCACCAGTTGAAACAGCGCCTGGAATTGTGTGAGTTTTTGTGCAGAGACCTGTTGCACCAGCTGAAACAGCCACACTGGAGACTTGTGGTGCTTTTCTGCCCAGGAATCTCCTGGTCTGTGGGCAGTAAAAATTTGTTTGGAAATGTGCTGATCACTCACCCTCTGCGTTTTCACTGGGGACTGCAATTCAGAGCTGTTCCTATTCGGCCTCTTGGATCCTCCCTGGCAAAATCATTTTTTATTGTGGCATATTGAAAGCTTTCCTCCTGGGATTGGTGACAAGGAAGAAATGCTGCTGTCACAGCCTCTACTGGGTGTTGTGCTGGTTCAGCCTCTACTGAACATTCTAGCCAGTGCAATAAGGCAAGGAAAAAAACTGGCAATAAAAGTAATTAGGATGTAAAGATAATAAATAAAACTATCATTATTTGCAGATGACATGATTGCATATGTAGTAAATCCAAAAAAACTCTAGTTAAAAGAATTAGAAGGAGTAAGTAAAAATAACAATGTAGGCAATATGAGGCTTATATGAAAATTAATTTTATTTCTATATGCCAGCAATAAACAATTAAAAATTGAAATTTAAAAAGATGTCATTTATAATAGTAACAAAATAATAAAAATCCTACAAATAAATTTTTAAAAAATTGCAAAACTCTATATAGAAAATTTTAAAACATTATTGAGAGAAATTAAATAAGATCTAAATAAATTGAGGGCTATGTCACATTCATAGAGTGGGAGAATTAAAATTTGTGTGGAAATGAAGGGTCCAGAGAGCAAAGACAGTCTTGAAAAAACAAACAAGCAAAAAGCCCAACACACAAAATAAAACCCCAAACACACATCATACACACATACACACACAAACTCTTGTGACTCTCTCAGATATCCAATGTGGCAGCATTAAAGAATGGACAATGAGACCAGTGGAACAGAACAGGGTCCAGAAACAGTCACATGATTTCTCTATGGATAACACTGTAGTGCATTGGGAAAGGATGGATGTTTCTATGAAGGGTGCTAGACATACGGGGAAACCATCTTGCCCTCTGCCCAACATACAAAAATAATCCCACAAGGAAAAATATCCAAATTTCAAATGAAGTGCAGATCTAAATACATCTCAGTAGGATCACAGATCTAAACAAAAGTTGTAGAAGAATAGCATAATTGTCTAAATGAACTGGAATAAGAAGAGATTTCTCTAAACAAGAAACAAAGATGGTAGACATAAAAGATTGATCAAATGAACTATGTTAAATTCATGTCTTTTAAAGAAATCAAAAGATATCTTTAAAAGAGTGAAAAGTCAGCCCTGAAAATGGGAGAATGTATTTTAATAGACATAATATAACAAAGAACTAGGATCTAGACTATGTAAATAACTCCTACAAATCAATTAGAAAAGAACGATAACCCAGTAACAAAATGAGGGGAAAAGCAAGCCAAAAATCAAAAATTGACTAGGTACTTCACAAAAGAGAACATCTAAAGGGCCAATAAACATTTGAAATGATGCTCAGCTCATAAGTTATTAGATTCAAATAAACTATGGTGTGATATCCACTTCTATATTATGTTGAAAAGGTACACTGCTGGTGAAGATGTGGAACAGCGGAGACAGTTTTGCACAGCTGGTGGAGGTGTAAGTGGTATAATCTTTTAGAAAACAGTTCAGCTTTATTTGCTAAAGCTGAGCCTACAGCTTCCCAGTAGTACCACATCTAGGCAATCTACTCAACATCACTTCATCCCACTGTGCCTCAATGAATGCTGAAGCAGGCCAGGTGTGGTGGCTTACACCTATAATCCTAGCACTTTGGGAGGCCAAAGCGGTTGGATCACCTGAGGTCAAGAGTTCAAGACCAGCCTGGTCAACATGACAAAACCTCATCTCTACTAAAAATACAATAATTAGCTGAGGGTGGTGGTGGGGACCTGTAATCCCAGCTACTTGGGAGGTTGAGGCAGGAGAATCGCTTGAACCCAGGAAACGGAAGTTGCAGTGAGCTGAGATTGTACCACTGTACTCCAGCCTGGGCGACGGAGTGACTCTGTCTAAAAAAAAAAAAAAAAAAAAAAAACCAATAAAAAAGAATGTTGAAGCAAAATTCAAAAGCTGAACACAACCCATATCTATCAATAGTAAAATGAATAAATACATTGTAGTTTACATATGTGACAAAATTCTATTTGGAAGTGAGACTGAATCTTGAGCATGTGATTTATGCAAAAGTAATCTCACAAAATGTTGAAAAAAAGGAGCAGGCAAAAGAGATTACATATTGTGTAATGCCATTGATATAAAGGTAAGAGCCAGCCAAACAAATCTGTGATATTAGAAGTCACGGTAGTTATTCTCCTTGTGTGCTAGGGAGGGTTTCTGGGGGCATGCTAATATCTTGTTGTGCTCTATGATGTGTTCATTTTGTGAAAAGTCATCTTGTACACTGATGATTTGTGCACTGTTGAATATGTATGTTATCCTTCTATAACATTTTTCATTAAAAACAGTGACACATACACATATACAAGTGGCAAAAATAGCAATATACAGAAACTCTCTTTCTTTTTTTTTTTTTAGCTGGGGTCTCACTCTTGTTGCCCAGGCTAGAGAGCAATGGCACAATGTAGGATCACTCTAACTTCTGCCTCCCAGGCTCAAGCCATCCTCCCACCTCAGCTTCCTGAGTAGCTAGGACCACAGGCACACACCACCATGGCTGGCTAATTTTTTGTATTTTTGGTAGAGATTGGGCTTTGCCATGTTGCCCAGGCTGGTCTTGAACTCCTGGACTCAAGTGATTCACCCGCCTTGGCCTCCTAAAGGGCTAGGATTACAGGTGTGAGCTACTGCACCTTGTCCAGAACATCTTTTTGCATAGTCAAATATTGCATCCAAATAATGCACTTTAGTAGTGAAAAATCACTGCAATTATTATAGATTTTAAAAACTGGATTTCTGATTGTTTCATGAGACAGCATCTTATTAAGTATTTACTGGCCATTTGGATTTTTCCCCTCTGGAAATGCCGGTTTATATTCTTTATCCATTTTTATTGTTTTGTGTTTTTTAAAAATTGATTTGGAAGAATTTTCACATTATAGAAATGAATCCTTTGTGATGTGCACTGCAAATCTCTTTGTGACTAGTGCTACTGTTTGATTTATGGTCTTATTTTGTGCAGAGACTTTAATATTAATATTCTCAAAATTAACAATTTTCTCTTTTAAATGGTATATGATTTAGCCCTTGTTT
Organism: Alouatta palliata; assembly: GCA_004027835.1. Taxonomy (NCBI): domain Eukaryota; kingdom Metazoa; phylum Chordata; class Mammalia; order Primates; family Atelidae; genus Alouatta; species Alouatta palliata. Next base: position 9,807 of record PVKV010014687.1, on the reverse strand, counting down.
AAAATGTCCTTTCTTACTCTAAGATTGTAAAGGTATTCTGTGCATTTTTAAATAAAAATTTAGGGGTTTGTTATTCATATTAAGCCCACTTTTAATCTTTGTTCAGTGTGAATTAGGTAGATTCTTCTATTCATTGAAGGAATAAAGTTAAACAATTGTCACAGTCTCTGTCATTTAATAAGTTTCAGAAGATGTTTCTGGGCATTCTAATTTGTCCCCTTTCCCTTTTTCATTTGCTTATGTTATGACCAATATATTCTCTTAAATTCAGAATCACCTGATTAGGATTTTGATGGGAATTGTATTGAGTTTGGAACAGAACGGACTTTTTTCTTTTTTGGTAGATGGAGTCTCACTCTGTTGCCCAGGCTGGAGCGCAATGTTGTGATCTTGGCTTACTGCAACCTCCGCCCCCCAGATGCAAGCCATTCTCCTGCCTCAGCCTCCCGAGTAGCTGAGATTACAGGCACGTGTCACCATGCCTGGCTAATTTTTGTATTTTTAGTGGAGACAGGGTTTCATCATGTTGGCCAGGCTAGTCTTGAACTCCTGACCTCAGGTGATCTGCCCTCCTCAGCATCCCAAAGTGCTGGGGTTACAGGTGTGCGCTACTGCACCTTGCCCAGACATCTTTACAATATTGAGGCCTGCAGTTCATGAATCAGGCTTACATCTCCATTTTCCACCGATCAAATAGATTTTGTAAATTTCTCCTTGGAGAGCTTATGCTTTGTTAGATTTGTTTCTTAGATTTATAGTTTCTTATTTAAAATTTCTTTTTGTAAATAGGATCTTTTTATTTTTACATTTTTAATGGATTATTGGTAGTGTATAGGAATGCTATTGATTTTTGTAGACTTTGTATCAAAATTCTTGCTACATTCTCTTATTAATCCTGACAGTTTGTAGAGTCTTCAGACAAGGACAGTTTATCTTTATTTAGACAGCTTGTACACACCTGATTTCCCAGTGTTATCTTACCTATTTGTTAAGATTCCCATTAGGATACTGATAGCTCCTGCTTCCCATGTGGAAATTAGAAAGCTCTGTGGCCATGGTCATTGGGTGATGCTTACCTCAGGGTTTGCATAGATGTTTTCCATGACATTGATGACATTCCCTTCTAGTCCTAGGTGAGTTTTGTTTCTTCAAAAAATGTTTATTCATTGAATTAATATTTTGCTAATTGGGTTGTGATTTCTTATTATTTAGTTTTGAGAGTTTCCTATATATTCCAGAAACGAATCTTATATTAAATATATGATTTAAAAATATTTTCTTCTAATCTGTGGTATGTCTTTTCATTCTCTTAACAGTCTTTCAAAGAGCAGACTTTATTTTGATGAGGTTCAAATTATCGTATTTGCTTAATACAGAGGTAGATGAAACTTTTCTACGAAGAGTCAGAAAATAAACATTTTAGGTTTTGTGGGACACATATATTCTCAGCATATTTTTTAAAAAATTATTTTATTAAACACTTTCCCCCCAATCCTTTAAGTATGCAAACTCACTTATTTCATGGTTGCTGCAGACTGGATCTGGCCCATACGCAAGTAGTTTGCTGACTCTTGTAGGTTTATCCCTAAGTGTTCCGGGATTTTTGATGCTATTATAAATGATATTTAAAAATCTGGATTTCCAGTTGTTTGTTGCTTGTAGATACAAATGAATTTGATTTTTGTATATTGATTTATTAGGGATGGAAAACATAAATTACTTGGAAATTTTTATTTTTTTTAATTAAAAGAGCTTTATTTAATTTTAAACAAATAATAGTTGTATATATTTTGGGGTACAATATGATGTTTCCACTTATGTGTATGATGTGGAACTATCAAATCGGGCCAATTAACAAGTACTTCACCTCAAATATTTATCATTTCTTTGTAGTGAGAATATTTAAAAGTCTCTCTTTTAGCTATTTGGAAATATACAATACATTATTATTAATTGCAGTCACGCTACTGTGCAATAGAACAGCAGAACATATTTCTCCTATCTGACTGTAACTTTGTACCTGTTCATCAATGTCTTGTCTTTCCCTGTCCACTGCCCCCCACACCTTCAGCGTCTAGTGACCAACATTCTACTATTTATTTCTGTTTGTTTGACATTTGTATATTCCACATAAAAGTGCGATTATGTGGCATTTCTCTCTCTGTGCCTGGCTTATTTCGCTTAACATAATCTTCAGGTTTATGCATGTTGTCCCCAGTGACGAAATTCTTGTTTTTTTTTTTAAGTCTGAATAGCAAATTGTGAATATTCACCAATTGTGAATATTCCATTGTGAATATTCACCAATATTTACCACATTAAAACAATCCATTCATTTGTAGATGGACACTGAGGTTGTTTCCGTAACTGGCCATTGTGACTAGTGCTGCAATGAACATGGAGTGCAGACATCTCTATGATATACTGAGTTCAATTTCTTTGGGTGTGTTCCTAATAATGGGATTGCTGGATCACATAGTAATTTTATTTTTAGTTTTTTGAGGGACCTCCATCCTATTTTTTTTTTTTTAAGTTTAAGTTATTTATTTAAGCCATCTCCTGCCACAAGCAAAGGAATGGAAGATCAATATACCAGTCATCATTTGATACAGGTAAAGGTGAGCTTAAGGTCCCATATACTTTTTCTGGTCCGTGTGCAAAGTAATGGTCCAAACCAGTGCTGTGGTCCCTGGTGCCCAGGTAGTGGTCCAGATTCTCTTTATTCATCTTCGTAGCCAGTTGGAAGTGGATTCACATGAGAGTTATGGAATAGGGTATGGTTACCATCTCCCCAGGGAAACGGCTTGGTCCTGATGCGGAGATGAGGGTAGGCGACGAACTCTGGTCTCTCGTGCTCTTTTTGCGACTTCAGGTACACATTCAGCATGCTGACTCCCACCCTGGGGAGCGCGACGAAGAAGGTGAGGATCTTCCACATGCGAGCTGAACCCTCTCCGCTATGGGCGGCACTCGACATAGGCCGCCCCAGCTGTGGGCTGGACCGACCCAGCAGCCTAGAAAGCCGAGATGCCACAGCTCCGCCATCTTCGACCTGGACTTGGGACCTCCATACTGTTTTTCAAAATGTCTGTGCTAATTTATAATGCCACCAACAATGTACAAGTGTATTTCCTTTTCTCCATATCCTTGCCAACACTTGTTATGTTTCATCTTTTTGTTGATAGCCATTCTAACAGTGTGAGGTGATATCTCATTGTGGTTTTCCTTTACATTTCTCTAATGACTAGAGATGTTAAGCTTTTTTTTTTTTTTTGAGACGGAGTCTTACTCTGTTGCCTAGGCTGGAGCACAATGATGCTATCTCGGCTCACTACAGCCTCCACCCCCTGGGAGCAATTCTCCTGCCTCAGCCTCCTGAATAGCTGGGACTACAGGTGGATGCCACCATGCCCGGTTATTTTTTGTATTTTTGGTAGAGATAGGGTTTCACCATGTTGGCCAGGGTGGTCTCGAACTCCTGACCTCAGGTGACCCACCTACCTTGGCTTCCCAAAGTGCTCAGACTAGAGGTGTGAGCCACTATGCTTGGCCAGCATTTTAAATATATCTGATGACCATTTGTATGCCTTCTTTTGAGAAATGTCTATTCAAGTACTTGCCCATTTTTTTGTCTTTAAATGTTTTAAAAAATTTAATTTTTAATTTTTGCAGGTATGTATATTTACGTATATTTATTCATGCATATTTATATATAGTAGGTGTATATATTTATGAGTTACATGAGATGTTTTGATACAGGCATGCAATGTGAAATAATCACATCATGAAGAATGGGGCAGTCAGCCCCTCATTATCCTTTGTGTTACAAACAATCCAATTATACTCTTTTAGTTATTTTAAAAATTACAATTAATTATTATTAACTATAGTCCCCCTGTTGTGTGATCAAATGTTAGGTCTTATTTGTTCTTCTCTTTCTTTGTACCCATTAGTCATCCTCACCTCCCACCCACCCCTCCACTACACTTCCCAGCCTCTGGTGACATCCTTCTACTCTCCATCTCCATGAATTAAATTGTTTTGCTTTTTAGCTCCCACAAATAAGTGAGAGAATGTGATGTTTGTCTTTTAGAGCCTGGCTTACTTCACTTAATGACCTCCAGTTCCATCCATGTTGTTGCCAATGGTAGGATATCATTCTTTTTTGTTATGGCTGAATAGTACTCCACAGAGTGTATGTGCCACATTTTCTTTATCCATTTATCTGTGGATGGACACTTAGGTTGCTTCTAAATCTTAGCTATTGTGAACAGAGCTGCAACAAACACAGGAGTGCAGATATCTATTTGATATACTGAGTTCCATTTTTGGGGGCATGTACCCAGCAGTGGGATTGCCAGATTATGTGATAGCTCTATTTTTAGTTTTTTGAGGAACCGCCAAATTCTTCTCTTTGGTGGTTGTATTAATTTACATTCCTACCAGCAGTATACAAGGCTTCCTTTTCTCCATATCCTCACCAGAATTTGCTATTTCCTGTCTTTTGGATAAAAGCCATTTAAGAATCAATATTTTGAAAATGGCCATATTGCCCAAAATAATATATAGATTCAATGCTACCCCCATCAAACTACCATAGATTTTCTTCACAGAATTGGAAAAAACTCCTTTAAATTTCATATGGAACCAAAAAAGAGCCCACATAGCCAAGGCAATCCTAAGCAAAAAGAACAAAGCTTGAGGCATCAAGCTACCTGACTTCAGACTATACTACAAGGCTACAGTAACAAAAACAGCATGGTACTGGTACCAAAACAGATGTATAAACCAATGGAACAGTACAGAGGCCTCAGAAATGACACCACACATCTACAACCATCTGATCTTTGACAAACCTGACAAAAACAAGCAATGGGGAAAGGATTCCCTATTTAATAAATGGTGTTGGGAAAACTATCTAGCCATATGCAGAAAGCTGAAACTGGATCCCTTCCTTACACCTTGTACAAAAATAAACTCAAGATGGATTAAAGAATTAAATATAAGACCTAAAACCATTAAAAACCCTAAAAGAAAACCTAGGCAATACCATTGAGGACATAGGCATGGACAAAGACTTCATGACTAAAACATCAAAAGCAATGGCAACAAAAGCCAAAACTGACAAATGGGAGCTAATTAAACTAAAGAACTTCTGCACAGCAAAAGAAACTATCATCAGAGTGAACAGGCAACCTGCAGAATGGGTGAAAATTTTTGCAATCTATCCATCTGACAAAGGGCTAATATCCAGAATCTACAAAAAACTTTAATAAATTTATAAGAAAATAACAAACCCCATCAGAAAGTGGGTGAAGGATATGAACAGACACTTCTCAAAAGAAGACATTTAAGCAGCCAACAGATATATGAAAAAATGCTCATCACCCCTGGTCATTAGAGAAATGCAAATCAAAATCACAATGAGATACCATCTCACGCCAGTTAGAATGGCATTCATCAAAAAGTCAGGAAACAACAGATGCTGGAGAGGATGTGGAGAAATAGGAACACTTTCACACTGCTGGTGGGAGTGTAAATTAGTTCGACCATTGCGAAAGACAGTGTGGCAATTCCTCAAGGATCTAGAACTAGAAATACCATTTGACCCAGCAATCCTATTACTGGGTATTACCCAAAGGATTATAAATCATTCTGTTATAAAGACACATGGACACGTGTGTTTGATGTGGCACTGCTCACAATAGCAAAGACTGGGAACCAACCAAAATGCCCATCAATGATACATTGGATAAAGAAAATGTGGCACATATATACCATGGAATACTATGCAGCCATAAAAGGAATGAGTTTGTGTCCTTTGCAGGGGCATGGATGAAACTGGAAACCATCATTCTCAGCAAACTGACACAAGAACAGAAAATCAAACACCGCATGTTCTCACTCATAGGTGTGTAATATTGGGGTTCAGGGGTTCAGGGTGCCCTCAGCTCTCCTGAGAGGATGTTTCTCCAGGTTCTTGGTCTCCTGCCCTCTCAAGAATGAGAGAGAGGACCACGGCGTGGTGCGCAATAAATGCCGGACTCAAAAGTGTTGTAGAAAGTGATTTATTTAAAGACAGAGAGAAACAGGAGAAGGAGAGAGAGAGAGGAACAGCTAACTCTCACACTGAGTGAGAGAATCCAGAAAAATGGAATCCAGGAGAGGAAAGCAGCTTCCATGAAGGGAGTGTTTGTGGAAGGGGATCCAAACATGGAGTTCAAAGGAGTGTGGAAGAAGGGGACTTTTAACGTGGGAGGAACCCCCACCTTCTCCAGGACCCCAGGCCAATGAAAGGAGTTCCTTAGAACTTCTGCTGGAGTGATTCACTCTTAGTTTCTTCCTGTGCCTGTGAAATTCAAACATAAACCATTAAATCTCCTGGATGGAGAGAGATGGGAGGGGAGCATGGCGCTAGGAAGTTCTTGCCCTTAAAACTACGCCCGCTTGTGGACCCGGAAAGAGAACACATTCCCTCAGGTGGGAGTTGAACAATGAGAACACATGGACACAGGGAGGGGAACATCACGCACAGGGGCCTGTCAGGGGGTGGAGGGTGGGGGAAGGGATAACATTAGGATAAATACCTAATGTAGGTGATGAGTTGATAGGTGCAGCAAACCACCATGGCACATGTATACCAGTGTGACCAACCTGCACGTTCTGCACACGTAACCCAGAATTTAAAGTATAATAATAATAATAAGCCATTTTAACCGGAGTAACTTGATATCTCATTGTAGTTTTTTTATTTTTATTTTTGTTTTTTATTTTTTATTGCATTTTAGGTTTGGAGGTACATGTGAAGAACATGCAAGATTGTTGCATAGGTACATACATGGCAGTATGATTTGCTGCCTTCCTCCCCATCACCTATATCTGGCATTTCTCCCCATGCTATCCCCCCCAACTCCCCACCCCCACTGTCCCTCCCCTTTTTCCCCCTGACAGACCCCAGTGTGTGATGCTCCCCTCCCTGTGTCAATGTGTTCGCATTGTTCAACACCCGCCTATGAGTGAGAACATGCGGTGTTTGATTTTCTGTTCTTGTGTCAGTTTGCTGAGAATGATGGTTTCCAGGTTCAACCATATCCCTACAAAGGACATGAACTCATCATTTTTGATGGCTGCATAATATTCCATGGTGTAGGTGTGCCACATTTTCCCTGTCCAGTCTATCATCGATGGGCATTTGGGTTGGTTCCAGGTCTTTGCTATTGTAAACTCTGCTGCAATGAACATTCGTGTGCATGTGTCCTTATAGCAGAATGATTTATAGTCCTTTGGATATATACCCAGTAATGGGATTGCTGGGTCAAATGGAATTTCTATTTCTAGGTCCTTGAGGACAAATCACCACACTGTCTTCCACAATGGTTGAACTAATTTACACTCCCACCAACAGTGTAAAAGCATTCCTATTTCTCCACATCCTCTCCAGCATCTGTTGTTTCCAGATTTTTTAATGATCGCCATTCTTACTGGTGTGAGGTACCACCTCATTGTAGTTTTGATTTGTATTTCTCTGATAATCAATGACATTGATACTCTTTCATATGCCTGTCTGCCATTGTATGTCTTCTTTTGAGAAATGTCTATTCAAATCTTTTGCCCATTATTTTGATTGGATTATTAGATTTTTTTTTCTGTAGAGTTGTTTGAGCTCCTCATGTATTCTGATTATTAATCCTTTGTTAGATGAGTAGTTTGCGAATATTTTCTTCCATTCTACAGGTTGTTTCTTCACTTTGTTGATTGCTTCCTTTGCTGTGCAGAGGCTTTTTAACTTGATGTAATCCCCTTTGTCCATTTGTGCTTTGGTTGCCTGTGCTTATGAGGTATTGTTCAAGAAATTTTTTTCTAGACCAATGTCCTGGAGAGTTTCTTCAATATTTTCTTGTAGGAGTTTTATAGTTTAATGTCTTAGATTTAATTCTTTCTTTTTCTTTTTTTTTGAGACAGAGTCTCACTCTGTTACCCAGGCTGGAGAGCAGCGGCATGATCTTGGCTCACTGCAACCTCTGCCTGCTGAGTTCAAGCCATTCTTGTGGTTCAGCCTTCTGAGTAGCTGGAATTACAGGCGCACGCCACCATGCCCAGCTAATTTTTGTATTTTTAATAGAGACAGACTTTCAACATGTTGGCCAGGCTGATCTTGAACTCCTGGTTTCAAGTGATCCACCCACCTTGACCTCCCAAAGTGCTGGCTGGAATTTCAGGCATGAGACACTCCACCCAGCCAATTTAAATTCTTTTTAGTCCATTTTGAGTTGAATTTTGCATATGGTGAGAGACAGGGGTCTAGTTTCATTTTTCTGCATATGGATATCCAGTTTTCTCAGCACCATTTATTGAAGAGACTGTCTTTTCTGCAGTGTATGTTCTTGGCACCTTTGTCAAAATGTGTTCACTGTGTGTGTATGGATTTGTTTCTGGGTTCTTTGTTCTGTTCCATTGGTCTATGTGTCGCTTTTTATACCAGTACCATGCTGTTTTGGTTACTATAACTCACAGTATAATTTGAAGTCAGGTAATGAGATTCCTCCAGTTTTGTTCTTTTTTACCTTTGCCTATTTTTTAATAGAATTATTTGTTTGCTTGTTGACTACTTTGAGTTCCTTGTATATTTTGGGTATTAACTTCTTATCCACGGTATGATTTTCAAACATCTTCTCCCAGTCTGTCGGCTGTGTCTTCACTCTATGAATTGTTTTCCTTGCTGTGCAGAAGTTTTTTAGTTTAATGTAATCCCATTTGTCTATTTTTACTTTTGTTTACTATGCTTTTGGAATTATGCAAGAAATTTCCATACAAACCTAGTGCCATGGAGATTTTCCCCTATGCTTTCTTCTAGTAGTTTTGTAGTTTCAGGTCTCATATTTAAGTCCTTGATTTATTTTGAGATGATTCGTGTGTAAGGAGTGAGACGAGACTCCATTTTCATTCTTCTGTTGTGAATATGCAATTACAACACTTATCAAAGAAACTGTTCTTTCCCGTTGCGTGTTCTTGGCAATTTGGTTAAAAATCAATTGGCTGTTGATGTGTGGGTTTATTTCTGGGCTCTTCATTCTGTTTCATTGGGTGATGTGCCTGTTTTTATGTCAGTATCATGCAGTTTTGATTACTTTTGCTTTGTAGTAGATTTTGAAATCCAGTAGTGTTTTGCCTCTAGCTTTGTTCTTTTTTGTCCAGATTGCTTTAGCTCTTCAGAGTTCCCTGTGGTTACATACAAATTTTAGGATTAATTTTTCTATTCTGTGAAGAGTGACGTTGGAATTTTGATAGAGGTTGCGTTAAATCTGTGGATTATTTTGGGTAGCATGGACATTTTAACATTGAGAATTCTTTCAAACCGTGAACATGAGCTATCTTTTCATTTATTTGTGTCCTCTTAATTTTTTCATCAATCTTTTATAGTTTTCAGTATGCAGATTTTCCCACTTCTTTGGTGAAATTTACTCCTAAGTATTTTGTTTTATTTTTTGATGATTGTAAATGATATTGTTTTATTAATATCTTTTTTGACAGTTTGTTGTTAGTGAAGAGAAGTGCTATTGATTTTGCAAGTTGGTATTGTATCCTGTAACTCTACTGAATTTGCTTATTGTCTGGCCTGCTTGAACCCTCGTTACTTGAACCCCACGCGTGGCCAAATTAAGTCAGGAAGACACAGATGCAACCGTGTTCAGGCTTTATTGGAGATCCTCCGGGCGGGCCGGGCTCACACAAGGGAGGAGAGCCAGCAACCGCGCCCAGGTGAGCCTGCTCAGGGCTTTTATAGAGTTGTGGGAACTGGGTGGGGGA